>KK119492.1:634512-651720 GCA_000611955.2 Stegodyphus mimosarum
ATATATATATATATATATATGTTTATATACTTTTGGTGCGGCCGATTGTAAACAAAAAGGGAGGTGCATATCTACATGTTATAGCAGTCCTATATACAAAATTTCAATGTTCTGAGACCACTCGTTTTTGAGTTATGCGGGATACATACATACGTACGTACAGACGTCACGAAAAAATCTCTTCTGAATCCATTTTAAATCCATTTCGCAATCCGTTTTGGGAAAACGACTTCTTTATTCTGTCCGTTGGTTAGGTGTAACGCAAAGGCATCGCTTAAATGGAATCGAGAGCGGCCAAAAGGATATTTTCGTTGAAATATGATACCCGAAATTTTTGGTGATTACAATACCTTCTTTACTTCATACAAGAAATTAAAAAGAACTTATAAACAATAATACGTACTGTAAATCAAACTTACTGATTTTCTGCATTTTGGACAATGTTTTATAAGCTACTAAGAACAACTTCTGAAAAAACGCTGTCCAAGTGCAGTAATACCGTCTCTTATTTTTAAATACTGGAACTTCAGCTAGGTTATTTACATTACTAACTTCATCAAAGGGTAAATGATTTACGCTGAAAGGTTTTAAGGTAGCAAACGACATTAATTCATATTCGTTAGTTAATTTCTGACTCTCCTTACCTTGGAACAAACAGATTAAAAAAAAACATATTCTTTAAATAATGCTTCATATGAGAAATTTCGAATTCGTTGCACAAAAATTTCGAGTCCGTTGCTTACCCATAATGAAAAACAACAACTCGTAAGCAACAACACCTCCTTCCTTTTCGGAACAGTTATTAATCTCGACTTCCATAATGCTCATCCGGTAGAACTATGGTTACTCTCGTTCCGCATCACGAAGACCATGTGGTGTCAATTACCAGACTGAAAACTGCTAGCTAAATAGCTTTTGGCGATTGGCCAATCAGACATCCTTACAAGCAAACTTACAGCATCAGGGTTATCACATAAAATTTTTTATTCAAAGCCAAACAGTGGTAATAAAAAGGCAGGAAAGAGGCCAACTGTAATTAAATGCGTTTTTTGCTTGTTTAAATTAAAAGCTGTATATCAGTTATCAATCTGAAGGGTGAGGTATAATTTTTGTCAGGTGTTAAATCTTTCATGTCTGACCATGTGAAATATCTTTACACCATTTATTTCAATTACGTAGTTTTGATTCTAATAAACACATAAAATAGTTTCAGGTACGTTTTGTTTCTCGCTTTTATCACAATTGCGCCTTAATAGTAAATATCTTTTATTATGAGTCATTTGAGATTATTAGAGAAGTAAAAGTCGTCAACTTCGATTAACAGGTCAGTGAAATGCTACTCAGACTTGTAATGCAATTTTGCTTACAACAATTTTACTTTTTATTACACAATCAGTGTCCTATGGTATTTCGTGAACCTCATCAGCACATTATTAAAATATCTAACATAATCTAAAGCACCAGATGAAGTTAAAAAGAGTTAAAAAAATTTTTACAGTTAAAATTACAGTTTGTACGCAAAAGCAAGCAATTCGGCCAGCCGGTAGGAAGACACATTTCTCGGTGCAAGAAACTGAAAGTTAACTTTTGGTCTCACTCGGCAAAGAGACATTGAAGTTGGCGCACCAACTGATTCAATTCACTATTCTACACTCACTTCCAAAAGTTAAGCACGGAGAGGAAAATGCTAATTTCCGGAAGCCAATCAGAATTGAAGAGGATGCAACTCGCTCCAGGGGTAGATGGAAGTATGCAAATATGTTAGGTAACAGCCAATCGCTCTTTCATGTCAAGAACTATGCAAAAAAGGCAGTCTTATAAGAAGCCAGCTTTATGAAAGGTTACAGAAGTTGATTGTAAGTGCTGATAGAAGGTGTTTAAAACTTTCGTACAATTTGTTTTCAAGCCATACGTGTTTCTATGTCTTCCAGAAAATGAATGGAAGATTCTGAGCGCTGGCGTGCTGTGGGGCGCATTGAAGCAGGACAGTCGATCGCAGATGTTGTTCTTTCTTCCGCGTTCATTATTCTGTAATTTCACGTTTATGGAAACAATTCAAAACCACACAGGCAGTTGTCCAAAGGCCCGTACCCGATCGCCCAAGGGTTACAAACCACGCGGAAGATCGATATATTGCTATTGTACACAAGCGGAATCGCAGAGCGACCTCCACACGTGTAACATCTATGGTTACAGCGTCCATTGGTAAGTCGATATCTGCAGCTACTGTACGCCGAAGATTATATGAATGGACTGTACGTCCGAGTACCTCGAGTTTGTGTTCCTCTATCCGTCTAAACAAGAGGGGCACGATTACAGTGGTCCCGGGAACATGTCAATTGGAATGTGTCTGGCTGGGGCAATGTCATGTTTACTGATGAGTCAAGATTTGCTCTGGAGCCAGATGACAAGCGTATAAGGATATGGCGTGAACAACGGACACGCAATCAATCCCAAAACATCGCCGAACATTACGCATATCCAGGAGGAAACATTATGGTGTGGGCAGAGATTTCATTAGGATACCGCACCGACCTGCACATCTTTAAACGGGGTTCTTTGACGGCTTTCCTTTATCGAGATGAAGTCCTAGAACCCATTGTGAGATTGTACGCTGCAGCAGTTGGCCCTACTTTTGTTTTAATGGACGATAACGCGAGTCCCCAGAGAGCTGATATCATCGATGACTACCTGGAGAGTGAAGGGATTGCGCGTATGACGTGGCCAGCATATTCGCCCGACCTTAATCCCATTGAAATCCCATTGCTCTCGGCCGCGCTGTATCTTCACGTTTCCCACCTCCAGCCACTCTTATTGAGCTGGAAACTGCTCTACAAGAAAAATGGCGATTGCTTAATAATTGGAGGGGGATCACGTATCCTATTAATGTCCTTTTTTGATTTTATGCTGTTTATTTTCACTTTATACATAAGTACACTTATACATACATATCTTTAAGTCTCCAATATGCCATTATCTGATAATTTACAAAAATTTAATATTGTTTTCATTTCTGCATGTAATTATTGATTTTGTTTTATGCATAAATATATATGCTACTTTCCTGCCAAATTTTGTGTCAATCAAAGCAGTATTTGTTGATTTTTTTTGCATTTTATATCTTCGTGCTTAACTTTTGGAAGTGAGTGTACTAAGAGTTTCAAATAAACAAATGGCGGCCTCGTTAGGCGTAGCGCCACTTAAACTTTTAAATTGATGATATTTGTACAACTTTTGCATACTGATTAACTAAAGGCATAAAAATCTTAACCTGAATTTAAGAACAACAAAATTCAATCACTTTTATAGCAAAAAATGCACAATTTTCCAACAGTACAAGAATAAAAAAAAGGAGCTAACCTAGCAGAGTAAACAGTGTGGGTATGTGTATATAATATACACACACATAACCACACTGTTACTCTGCTCGGTGCACTAAACGTACACACACACATATACATCTATGTGTATGTGTGTGTGTGTATACATTTGGTGCAGCCGATTGCAACCAAAAAGGGAGGTGCACAACCACATGTTATAGAAGTCCCATATGCAAAATTTCAACATCCAAAGGCTACTCGTTTTTGAGTTATGAGAGATACATACATATGTACAGACGTCACGAAGAAAACTCTTCGGAATCCATTTTACAATCCGTTTTGAAAAAAAATAGTTCTTTATTCTTTCCGTACGTACAGACGTCATGCAGAAACATCCTTAAAATGGCTTCAAGAACGATCAAAATGGATATTTTCGCTAAAATATGATACCCGAATTTTATCACGATTACCAGACTTCTTTTACTTCGTACAAGGAAGTAAAAATTAAGAAGAGACGGAAAAAGCTGCATTATTTTTTTTATATAGCAGTACCTATTAAAATCTAAGGTTGGTTTCACGTTTAGAAGTATTTTCATAGGTGAACTTACCTTAAAATCTAAATTTAATTTCACATAAATAAATTCTTTAAATTTAGTTCATCATCGCCAACTTTAAATTTAACTCATCATCACCATCAATAAGACTTGTAATATAAGTCAACGAACTGACGTTATTTACCCCTATGACCTTTGCGTTAACGTCACCGAACTATAAACGAGTTAATGAACTTTACTTTCTCTAAGAAGACAGGCATTGTCTCTCTTCATTGTTCACGAACCACATCCCAGGGACAATGTCCAGACATTTTCAAGGTCATTGCCAAGAGTTAGAAAGTGGTTTGTCTGAATTCTGCTGTAATTTCACACTGGCCCATGAAAATATGTTATTTTGTTATTGCAAATGTATTGTATTTACTGGTTAAGGAAGTATAATATTCTGAAGGGATGAACAATGCAATAATACGTAGACTGTATGATTATGTGAAGCAAAATGCATGATTTTCATAGATCTGTGCAAAGTTAAAGAGTATTAAAGTTAAATGGGAGACTGAGGACGAAACATGCACTGAATAATTAGAATATTTTATACATTTATTTGAATAATGCATTTTTTGTAAAATATCAGATCGTAATAACGCATTTCCTGTACTCTTTCCAGCACGTCGACAGATCTGTTGGCGAAATTTTGGCGCCCTGGAGCAACGGTTGCTTCGAAAAGCTGGGGGTAGGCACAGTTGAGAGTTTCGTTCAACTCTTTCCAGCACCTCGACGGGTATGTTGGCTATAGCTTGACGAATGTTGCATTTCAAGCGAACCAGTGTGTTAGGACGATTGTTGTAATCAAGTGGTTTTAGATAGCTACTGTAAAAGTTATTCAAAACTTAAAAATTATCCAAATAAAAATTGTTCCAACATGAATATTAAGTTTAACATACACTTATATTACGTCAGTGTGCGTCATATAATTAGAGATTGGACAAATTCTAAATTCCTTGAATTCCAGTTCTAAAATGTTCTCGAATATATCAAAGAACTTTAGAGAGTCATTAAGTTATTTTGAAGCAGGAGACATTAAAGACTCGAACCTGGATCTCTCGAATACGTTTCGAGTGCGCTAACTGTTACATCACGAAGGCATGCTGAAAGGAGAGAAAAATCCTTATTTACTCCCCCTTTTAAAGAGCGACTGGGATTAGGAGACCCAGTCGTCAAATCCTGGTGGGGAAGTGTTATTGTCAACAACCTTTTAGTTTGGGCGCCACTTGTAGAGTCGTTAGGTTATTTTGAAGCAGGAGATATGAAAAATGAGCAGTATCCTCACCAGGTCTCGAACATGGACCTCTCAAATACGCGCCGAGTGTGCTAACTGTTGCACCACGAAAGCATTCTGAAAGGAGGGGGAAAATTGCCTCTAGAGGTTTGGGCACTGTAAGGCTGTTTCTAAGATTCCAGGGAGTGGAGCTCTAATCCTCTGGTTTACCTTATAATTTCTCATAAGATTATTTGAATATGATAAAGCATACGAGGCCTATCTGCTTAAAAGCAGGGATGCCTTTGTGGAGACAAAGACAAAAAATGAAAAAAAAACTTTTAAACAGCATTAAAAGTTTTCAGTGCAAAGTTTCAAATCTGCGTTAACAGAAAACAAATTTTAAAATAAAATTGTTAAAAATTTTGTTGTCATTAAAAAAGATATAAATGAAATTTAGTAAATGAAATACGAGTATACAGTTAAAATTCTTGAATTTGGCAAAACAATATTAGTCATTTTTAGGCAGAAATCAATGAGTCATTTTTTAACAATATGACAAAAAAGATATAAGATTCTTTTCCATTTTTCCAATTTTTTTTTTTTAATTAAAGCAAATGCAAAGAGGGACATGATTACTGCAGAAGTTAAACACTAATATACGCTAAACATGAAAGTTTTACAAACAGCAAAAGAACTTTTGACAGTCAGGACTTAACAATTTGGTATTATTGATCAATGCCAGTTGAAACTGCAACAATCGCGTTATTTTAATCAACGTTTCTGCTGGATTTACGAAATCAGTTTCTTAGATTAAGATTCGACTGACAGAAATGACGCAAAGTTTGGAATTTTCGAATTTGGAATCTTTAGCGTGATTGAGTTTCGAGATTCGAATACAGTATCCTCATTTCTAATACTATCTTAGAAGAAAATTACTCGACAGCTGCTTCCTATCGAATGTTTGGCCATTCGATTAAAAGGAAATGTTCCTCAAATAAATGTTGTGAAAAAAGTAACTATATATCAAGATAAATAAGCAAATAGAACAAAAACAACAAAAAAAAAGTCATTTTTATCTTTTGCATCCCTATATAGATACAAACTACAAAGCCTAAAAGCAGACTTCAGATAAGGGAGAGGAGGAAAGAATTAAAAAAAAATTAATTAATTAAAAAAAATCTGAAAGGTTTCAGATTTTAGATTGCACCCAAAGAGGCTTTTTTTTTAAATTTTGTATGTTACCTTTATTTATTAAATATCATGTTCTTCGCACTTAAACCATAAAATTCAGTTCAACAGCAATATCGCAAAATAATTTAAAAATGAGTATATCTTTAGAATTTCCGATTCACAGTCCCGCGTGCTTTAGATAAAAAGGCTTTTTTTCCCCTGTAGAGTGTTTCTATTGTTCGCTTTTAAATCGTTTGAGTTTGTTCATCAAAAATTCCTTAAAGTTTTACAAAATATGAAATAGATAATAAAACAAATTTAAAATTCGGGCTTCCAGATGCGCATATTCGGGTGGAAACGTACGTTATTCAAAATTGGGTGGCTCTAGGTACCGTTGTTTTATCACAATGCGAGAAACACACATACACTTATGCACATTCTTCATTATTTAATTTTTTTAATATAATACAGGCTGCAATATTTGGTGGCAACAGTTTGAAAAGTGAATCGACATTTAATATTTCCGACGCAAAATTGCAAAACGAAAACAATAGTACTTCAGGGACAAAGCCCTTTTGAACTAAAACATCTGAGAGCTTTTAGATTTCACATTACGCCCAAAGAAGCATTTTTTTAACGTTTTGTGTGTTACCTTTATTTATTAAATATCATGTTCTTCGCTCTTAAACCATAAAATTCTGTTCAACAGCAATATCGCCTAATAATAAATTTAAAATAAGCGTGTCTTTAGAATTTCCGATACGCAGTCTAACGGGCTGGAGAAATTTTTTTCCTCCGTACAGTGTTGCCATTGCTCGCTTTGATTCGTTGAAGTTTTACAAAATATGAAATCGATAATAAAACAAATTCCAAATTTTAAATTTGGTTTGCAGATGCCCATACTCCGGTGCAAATGTTCAATATTCAAAATTCGATGGCTGTAAGGACCTTTGTTTTATGACAATAAGAGAAACATATATACATTTATGCAGATTCTTCATTATTTATTTTAAATATAATACAAGGCTCTAATATTTGATGGAAAAATATATTTTTTTTTCCAATGGCGGGCACTTGCCTATAACGGCATTGGCCAGTACAAAGGCCAGGGGTGGTGCCCGTTTTATTGTGGAGGCACCTAATAGGCAGCCACCGCTACCATCCTATGAAGAGACAGAGAGTTTTACCATGCCTTTTGTGGGATTCGAAATCGGGCTCTTTGCTATCGCATTCAGGCTGTCCTAACCACTATACCGTCTGGGTGACTGGTGGCAACAACAAACGAAATTAATAGTCCTTATGCGCATATTGCCCCTTTGAACTAAAAAAATCTGAAAGTTTTCACTTTTTATATTCCCCTCAAAGTGGCCTTTTTTAATGTTTTGTTTGTTACCTTTATTTATTAAATATCATGTTCCTCGCGCAAAAGCCATAAAATTCAATTCAGCAATATTGTAAAATAGTTTAAAAGGAGCATATTTTTAGAATTTTTGATATACAGTCTGGCTCGCTGGAGATACTTTTTTTCCTTCCCGTACAGTGTTGCCATTGCTCGCTTTGAAATAGTTGAATTTCTTAAACAAAAATTCATAAATACTTTGAAATTGATAATAAAACAAACTTCAGATTGTAAATTTGGGCTTCCGGATGCCCATATTCGGGTGGAGATGTATCTTATTCAAAATCCGATGGTTCCTAGATAACGTTGCTTTATCACAATGCGAGAAACATACATACATTCATGCAGATTCTTCAATAATTAATTCCTTTAAATAAAATATAGGGCGATAATATTTGGCGGCAACAATTTGAAAATTGAAACGCCAAAGAGAAATTAATAGTCCTTGTTGGCTAATGCCCTTTGAGCTAATAAACTGCAAGACAAATTAAAATATATAACGTGTTAACCAGCACAGTTATTTTTTGAAATTGGATAGATGTACGGAGTAATGAAATTGTAATATCGTATAGCAGTGGTCTCGCTCCCGGAGACCGGTATGCGGTCTCCGAAGCAATTTTATGCGGCTCTCAAAGACACTTCAGTTATGTATTTGTGGTTAATACTGTTTTACAGGTTTAGACACAGCATGCATTCACTGCACAGTGGATTGCACTATAGTGGTCATCAGGAGAATAAAAATGCACTACCGGTCATTTCATTCTAACTGTGATCAAAGCTGGTGTTGGCATACAGAAAAGTCCGTATATACAAATAATACACACGTATAACAGAGCTCTAATACATGCTCTAAAAATGCTAAGGAAAAAAATAGAAGTAACAAATTATATAGAGATATGTACTGAGAATAGGTTGTTATTATTGATTCTTAAATTTAGTTTCACTCCAAAGTTGTCTGTGAAAATTTGGAAAGATTTCAGAGTTTGTTTATTCTTAGTTTATGATGTTAAAATAAGTTATTTGCCGGTTATCCAAATATTGGAGTTATTCGAAATAAATGTCAGTTCAAAAATTTTATATTTAGCTGTTAGTATATTTGAACCAACAGAAACTGTAACCAAGAGAAACTTCTTACTGATAGAAATTAAATACTACAAATTTCAATTTTTCCTTTGCGTTATTTTTATTGATACTTATGTGTTTTGATAAATATTGTTACGTTTTGCTGGGGCTCCTGGATTTGGAAGGATTAACGACGATATTTGATGAAGTATCAAAACACAATTTATTTAGCCAGTATTACTCAAGACAACTCCAGAAACACGTTTACAGTCGTCGAAAAACTACGACACACATGCTGAAACAATCAGCAACACGGTTTTCAGGCTATCAGGCTATAACGGTGAAGACAGCTTTCCGGCAAAGCACTAGAGTAAAGCTCCTGACTCGGTCGATCGCTCTCGGAGCTCAACACACTCGATAACGCACTACGATATACTGCTACTGCGCGTACATGCAGGGTTTATGTAGCTTTTGGGCTGCCTTCGAAAACATTCTGGGCTAAACCGGTAAGAATTCATTTTAGAATGTTCTCCATCCGGCATATATCCAATTTTTGTCGCCAAATATGCGATTTCGCACCAAGTATGGCAACCCTACCTTCCCTTGCCATTTTCTGGCAACCCTAATCCCGCCTTGCAGGGAAGCTATCTTACCGCGGCTAGACATTTCGTAACACAAATAGGCAGATGGATTCAAAGACTTCAGGTATATAACTTTGAGATAAAACATCGCAAAGGCTCCTTCCATGGAAATGCAATTGCTTTATCCAGCAAACTTTGTTCTGCATTCACTGCAGGCATTGTTCAAGAGCCGAGGCTGAGCACGAGTTGGCGAATCCTAGCATCCGGCAAATAGCATCTTTGTCATCAGCCGATCCGAATCCCTGGAGTGAAGAAGTAGTTGGCCAATTGGCGGATCCTGGAATTAAGCCAATAATTAGAGCTGAAGGAATCAGTAAATCCGGTACAAAACCTAAGTGGCAGGACGTGTCCATCTTCAGTCTTACATCTAAAAGGTACTGGGCTCTCTGGGACTCATTTCACTCTCGAAATGGAGTCTTATATCGATTATGGGAAAGCGACGACAGAACTAATCTGCTACCATCTTTTATTAGTTTCGAATACTTGATATTCAACGAACCGAATATCTGATGTTCTGAAGGAAATACACAACAGCCCAGCAGGAGGGCATTTCGGCTATATGAAGACACTACACAAGGTTGGAGAGCGCTTCTTCTGGGTTCGGCAAGATTCGAGGTTGAGAAGTGGTGCCGATCTTCTGATGCTTACGCAGCCAAGAGAGGACCGAAGGAACGTAGCCGGGGAAGGCTGAAGCGATAGAATATAGGAGCGCATTTCAGCGAATTGCCCTCGACATACTTGGACCTTTTCCACGGACCACGGATGAAAACAAATACATCCTCGTTGTTATAGATTATTTTACTAAGTGGTTAGAAGCCTACCCAGTTCCAGACCAAGAGGCTGTCACGACAGCTGAAGTTCTGTTACGGAACGGGGTGTCCAGTTTGAGACCCCCCTCCAGATTCATTCCGAGCAAGGCAGGAACTTCACATCGGTTGTATTCAAGGGACTTATTGGAAATCAAGAAAAAGCAGACGATCCCGTTACATCCGCAGTCTGATGGCATGGTGGAGAGGTTTAACTTTACAATCCTCAGCCAACCTCTCGCTCATGGTTTCCAAGAACCAAGAAGACCGGGATCGCAAGCTGACCCTGTTCCTACTTGCTTACCGTAGTGCCGACTACGAAAGCACCGGCTATTCTCCATTGCGGATGGTCTTCGGTCTCGATCTCTGTCTGCCAACTGGCCTGCTCTTCGACCACCCTCCGGATGAACATTCCTCGCCTGAGGATTACTTGCAAAATCTCTAGGCCTGGTTGAAAACAGTGCACGGGTTTGCCCCGGAGCGGATCAACATCTCGCCGGACATGATGAAGAAGAGGTACGACGCAAGAGCCACTGAACATCAATTCCGGGAAAACGACAAGGTGTGGCTCTGGAATCCGAGTCGTTGTAAGGGTGTTTGTCCCAAACTGCAGCCGCGTTGGAAGAGTCCCTGTACAGTTCTTAACAAACTGAAAGACGTCGTAATATGAATCCGTAAGTTCCCCAGTTCCAAACCTAAGGTCATTCCATTATGACAATTAGCCCTATACCCAGAAAAGCCATAAAATTAAATTCAGCAATATTGCAAAATAATTTAAAAGGAGCATATTTTTAGAATTTTCGATATACAGTCTGGCTCGCTGGAGATAATTTTTTTTCCTTCCCGTACAGTGCTGCCATTGCTCGCTTTGAAATAGTTGAATTTCTTAAACAAAAACTCATAAATGCTTTGAAATAGATAATAAAACTAATTTCAAATTGAAAATTTGGGCTTCCGGATGCCCATACTCGGGTGGAGACGTATGTAATACCCAGCAGTTCTCATTCTTAGGAGAAACCATAAATCTTATAGATTAATTTTCCTACATAATTTCTGTGTATATTGCACATAGTTACTTGCAAGTAACGTAAATATTTTATTCTCGTACTTTTGTTTACTTTATTTGCTTGTCTTCATATGTGTTGAATTTGTCTTCTCACCAAGCATTGTACTGTCCGGGACGTGCAGTCTTTGGGACGGGGCAGTGTTACGAAATGTCCAGCCGCGGTAAGATAGCTTCGCTGCAAGGCGAGTTTAGGGTTGCCAGAAAATGGCAAACAAAGGCAATGTTACCACATTTGCCACGAAATAGCCCATTTAGAGCAAAAATTGGCGATATGCTGTAGTCAGATGGAGAACATTCTAGAACGAATTCTTACCGGTTCGACCCAGAATGTTTTCGAAGGCAGCCCAAAAGCTATATAAAGCCTGCCTGTACGCAGAGTAGCGGTATATCGTAGTGAATCGTCGAGTGTGTTGAGCTCCGAAAGCGATCGATCGAATCTGGAGCAGTACTCCAGTGCTTCGTCGTGAAGCTGTCTTCATCGTTATAGCCTGATAGCCTGAGGGCTGTGTAGCTGATTGTATAAACGTGTGTGTCGTAGTTTTTCGACGATTGTAAACTTGCTTCTGAAGCTATCCTGAGTAATACTGGCTAAATATATTGTGTTTTGATGCTTAATCAAGTGTCGTCGTTAATCATTCCAAATCCCCAAATTCCCGAAAAACGTAACAACATTTTGTAAGTGAAATTTGAAATTAAGTTAAAATTTAGCCAATCATTGGAAATTTATTTTCACTTGGCTAAAAAAGTGCGGCCCATCAGCTGCTATGCGGTCGTTTATTCGGCATGCACGAAATGTGAGATTCAGAGCATTATTGTAAACCATTCCAAGAATCCAATCCTTTCAACTATCTCTCAAGTAACAGTTCCAGAGATTAGATTATTAAATTATGTCAAGGTAAATGAGGATTATCTGCCTAAGGGAATGGATTCTACGCGAATAACATTTAGCAGAAATCGCTCGTATTTACGTTACACATGAGTAAGCTAACAGTCTTTCGTCCCGGCTTATAGTTAGCACAGTTATCCTAAGTATTCACAACTATTTAAATCCTATTCACTCTGCATAACAGAGGTTTATCTATTTATTTTTAACTAATAGTTGATTTTAAGTTGTAAGCCTTTCCTACCAGTCTGTTTTCACGCACGCTTTTCAATGCCAGAATGTAAATGAGACAGCGAGCGTTTATTCAGATTGATGTAGAAAGAAGTGCTATTTAAGCAAGAATTTCGGAAGTTAGATTTAAAGCGTAATTCTGCCTATTTCAGGCCACATTGAGCCATGATTATTAGCGATTTGATTCTGTGGCGTTGAGTGCTTCTAGCCATTTGGCTTGTCTTGTCAATTTTTACAAACCAGAGCCTTTCTGCGCATTAAATTATTCTATGAGCCTTAGGCTAATCTACCACATTTAATTTAGTCCAACATTACGTATTCCTGTTAAGCCATAATTGCTTGACTTGTGTAAACCCAAGTTGAGTAATTGCTAATTTTTAAAATAAAAGGACTATTTACACCCTTTTTCTGACTTAATTTAAAAAGAGAGATTTATTCTTCCGCAGTCTCGAGTTCACCATTGTATGTTCCCAAAGAAGGTAAAACATAATAAACCTATAACATAATAAACCTTCTATAACAAAATAAACCTCCTCTGTGGAAGTAGTCATTTAAGTAACATGCTAGAGTAGCAATTCCTAAACTGCGGTACTCTTAGATTTAAAAAAAAATAGAATTAACTGCGTATACTACACTGTAATATCCTAGCTAAATTAGAAGTCCTTAAGAGGTAAAATATTGAGGAACTGTGTAGCGACTATTCACTGGGTTCTAGTAAGTGAGAAGTCCAAAGAAGGGTTAAATTTACCCTTTATTCGAGTTCAAAATAAATTAACAAATGCTCCCCTTCTCAGGCTTACAGGAAGCATCCACTCGGGCTTTAATTCAAGATGGAAGATAAGAAACTAATCTAATACCAACTAAAATATACCAATCGAAGCCGCACAGAATTAACTACCAGAGTTGGCTGTTATTTAAGATCACCGGCAGATAGGCGGATAACAGCAAGCACATAAAAATACGGCCGAATAGCAGTAAGGTTAGACTAGAAAGAACAACGTGGCTAAAAGGCAGAACAACGAAGAATGTTCTTTTTCGCTAAGTTTGTATAAAATGTGTAAGAGTTATTTTGAGGTTCTGACAGTTATTTTATTTTTTTTATACACTGGTGAAATAAATTAAGAGAATTTGCATATTTTATCGAATTGCATCAAAGGAACTGAACCACTGCTTCTAGATAAAAAAAGGAAAGACCACTGCTTCTAGATAAAAATGCAAATCTTGTACGGCAAATAAGTAAGCGTACACGTGTGTGTTGGCGGAGCCAGCAGAAAAACAGGCTTTATAAGCACATGGAGGGTAAGACGAATTGCTTTCGCTAGCACACCTCGGCGAATTTCTTGGTGTTATCTTGCAGCAATCGGTTAAATTCATATCCGAACAGTAAAAATGAGTAACCACCAACGTTTAGATGATGAAATGAGGTGGCGAATTGTGTGGAGGCTAGAGGATGGCCAATCGCAAGTGCAGTTATGCAGAGAGTTTAACGCTCAGTATCGTGTGTAACCTATGGAAACCATTCCAGGATACTTGATTCATCAAGAGAAAACCTGGGCAAGGTCGTCCAAGAGCGACAACGGCCAGAGACGATCGGCTATTTGTCCATTTTAAAGAGGGGCTACAGCTTCTCAGTTCTCTCGGAACCTGTATGCAGCCACAGGAATCTATGTAAAGGGTGACTGTTTCCAAAAGATTGAATGAGAGAGGGTTGTTTGCCAGAAGACCGGCTGTTTGCGTCCCGCTCACGTCTACGGACAGGAGAGTCCGACTAGCATGGTGCAGGCACATAGTGATTGGAGTACAGAGCAATGGACGACAGTTCTGTTCACTGACGTGTCCCGTTTTAGCCTAAACACCGTTTCTGGCCGCACTTTCATATGGCGAGAACCAGGGACCCGCTACCTACCCTCCAATGTCCGCGAAATCAACAATTATGGCGGTGGCGGTGTAATGGTCTGGGCAGGCATCATCTTGGATGGCCGCACACCTCTCCACCTCTTTGACAGAGGCTCTGTGACTGGTGTGAGGTATAGGGATGTGGTCTTGGAGCCCCATGTTCGTATTTCTATCATTGCCCATTTTTCGGGGTGCAGGGGGCCCCGAATTCATCTTACAGGACGATAACGCGAGGCCACATAAAGCTCTTCTGGTCGACGAATTTCTCGAGTGTGAGGATATTTACCGGAGAGATTGGCCAGCCCTGTCTCCAGAACTCAACCCTATAAAGCATGTCTGCGATGCTCTGGGGAGGGCAATTGCAACTCGCACCCCACCGAGAACCATCCAGGAACTGAAAACAACGGTGTTGGTTCAATGTGACCAATTGCCACAGGCACTGATAAACTGTCTTTACTTCCAGTATGACATCACGCTGCGAGGCCTATATGGCTGTAAGAGGGAAGCATACCAACTATTAACCCACTTCTTTTGTGTCTTCTGAAACCTTTGTTTCAGACCTTCACACTCCCATTAGTGTTACACACGAAGATGATTGTGTATTATAGCTGTTGACTGTTTATTTAGTTTGTATTATATCAACCTATGTTCATACCAATTTTTTTTTAAATCTGTCCAGTAGTTCTGGAGATCATAGATCAGATATGAAAATTCTCTTAATTTATTTCGCCACTGTATATGCTTTATTGTCTATTTTCGTTTCCCACCTATTATTCTCTACTAGAATTAGTTTTTAGTATCGCGTTACATGTAAATGAGGTAGAAAGTGTATTTAAAGGAAAGTTTCGCTTACTTCAGCAGAAGAGCTTATGCATCCTTAGTGGCTCAAGTTTGCCGTCAGGCTACTTTGTTGTTTACAATTAATTCTGCTCGGCCGTAATGAACGTGTTTGCTGATATTCGACGGTTAATTTAATTAAGGTTCAACTACTTTAAATAACTGTGCACAACTTCTGCTAAGTTTAGTTTAGCGTTAGATTAGATTCTTATTTTTTTATCTCGAGGTAAGCACAAGTTTCTGTAAGCCCGTGAAAGTGCCATCTGTGTTCTTAGTTTGAGATAATGAAGGGTGAGTTTTTAAACCTTCTCTCGACTTTTCATTTACACACTTAGCGATAAGTCGCTGCATAGTTCAGCTGTGTTTTTAGGAAGTTAAGCATAGCCAAAGTAGTTAGAAACATTACAAATTAATTACTGGTTATCCTACCTATGGGCTTCTCATACTTATCTTAGCAGCAAAAGAGAGATTTAAAGCACTATGATTGTGATGCTTCTCGCCATAGTTTCTGTGCATATCTGACACCAGTTTGTCCACTCAGTGGAAATGGAATACGTGACTTGTTGAAATGTACTTCGGAAATTAGTTGGCTTCTACGTATATGTGTAACAAAGCGTTTTCATTACCAATTCAGATAAAAACGAAGCAATGAAAATAGACTTGATGAATGTACCGCTGATATCAGATGTCAGGTTACTAGCATACATTCAAACAAAGAACGGCCGTGAAAGAACCGACAGGCTCTCATTAATGTGAATGCCAACATTTATTTATTTTGCATTTAATAAGATAAAGATTTTCCACACTCTAATAGACTCACATTAAGGAAAACGAATGTGATATTATGTGAACGAATGCGAATGTCTTTTATTAACTTAATGTCGATTTAAAATTAAATGAATTTTAATTCATTATGTTTTAAAAATATGAGCACACTCTTAGTAACGTATACTACAACATTCTGATGTAGGTATAACATGACTTCCTTGTATGGCCCATTAAATTATACAAATGTTTTGCTGAATTTCCTTTAAACCTATTTCCTCGAATTTCGTTAAAAACATATTTCTCATCCATTCAATTCAGTTCTCACTTCGCGGCAAGGAAAACATACATTTGAAACTAAAAAAATCTTCATTTAAAATTCTAAAACACAGAAAAACATAAAACACCAAATACAGTTAAAAACAGTTAAAAAGATTTTATAATTAAAAAATAGAGTTTGTATGCAGAAACAGGCAATTCGAGCCAGCGGGTAGGAAGACAGATTTTTCGATCTACAAAATTGAAAGTTTACTTTTGAGCCCGCTCGGCAAAAAGACATTGAATGTGCAAAAACTAACTTTATTCTACTAATATTTTCAAATGTAAAGTAATGGCAGCTTCGTTAGGCTTAGCAACAATTAGACAACTTTTTGAACTGATAATAATTCTGCATCTTTTGTATGTACATAGACTAAGGCTTAAAAACCTTAACTGAAATATAAGAACTACATAATTCAGTTACTTTTAAAGCAAAAAAATTTAAAATTTACCAACATATAAGAATAAAAAAACTGAGTTCACCAAGACGGCTGACAGAGTGGGTGTATATATATATATATGTAAGATAAAAAATATGTAAATCAAAATTATAATTTAAATTAACCCCTAATTCCCTTTAATTCTCTCCCTCTGTTTTAAAAATCGTAATAAATTCTCTGGACTGCGTCATTTCTAGCTCATTCCATTTTGCATGGCCTACGCAGCGCTGATGACGTAATAATTGGAAACTGAAACTTTCAGCTCAAACCAAAACTTTTAATCTTCGTGTGCTTCCAATATTGGCTAACTAAGCATTTCAGTTGCTCTCTCTTCACTGCTTGTACGCTATTTCGTTGTACACGCTTCCTATCGCAATACTTTCCAAAATGAAAATATTCTTGAATAGGCACGACTAGAGTGCTAAGTGATTGTGGCCACAAACGTCAACTGGAAAATAAAAGTGGAATTAAAACCGCCTCGACTGCCAAGTTTCTTTATTTTATATAGCTATTATGCATGGACGCTGCTCCGTCTTTTCCTTGCATTTATTATTACATATAT
>KK119492.1:661194-692493 GCA_000611955.2 Stegodyphus mimosarum
GCTCTCCTTCAAAACTGGTGGACGAAACTGAACAAAGTCGTCATTCCTCTTCGAAGAATTTCATGGGTTTACTCTGATATCAGATTAGCAAGATTACCCACAACAAGAACATGCAAGTATACGTCTAAACTCTGTTATTGTTATCACTTAAATTTGCTTCAGGTTTTTGCTTCAGGTTGAGAATTGAACTCTTAGTCATAACCCAAAGGTATGAAAAATAAAATGTGAATTTGTACATTTAGGTTACATTTTTGGTGTAAACTAATGGAGAAGCACCTGTCTTAGCAGGAGTGATTTCGTGAAGGATTGTCTAAGGAAACCTATGCTTATTCATTTTACGAGAAAATCTATAAAAATGCTGTGAAAATTCGGTATAAAAAATTTAAATTTAGCAGTTCATAGTCATTTGCTCACTAACGGTCCACAAGTAGATATAATTTATTGTTTGGCTATACTATTATTCCACATTTAAATCAGTAAACCAGAAAGAATCATGGATCAGAAGTATAAAGATATTTATATGTCTTAGAATTTTAGAATCTATGTTTGTCTTGTCCAATAAAGAGAGCATGACTTCACTGTCCGCAACCATGTCAGGTTGAAGTGAGATATTTTAGGAGATGCTAAGAATACAAACTCTCTCTCTTTTCCAGTCACTTGTTGCATTAAAGCACATTTTAATTAACGGAATAACACATCTTTACTCTGCGTAATATTTATTTGATTTGGTCACTGGTAAGTTTTCTTATTATTCTTTATAATTGTTAGGCTGAGCTTTAAAAACAGGTATAGCATTCAGTGAAGCATTTTCGGGAGGGGGGAATCTGGGAACTATGCTAATAATTTTTGAAAATTAATTTCAGTATTTAACATGCTTTAGATATAAATATATTTTTATATTTAGTAACAGTTTTGTAAATATGATATTATTACCCCAAGGGAGCGTATGGCAAGGATGTACGGGAGAAAAAAAAATTCTCCAGCGCGCGAGACTGTGTATCGGAAATTCTAAAGTTATCCTCATTTAAAAATTATTTTGCGATATTGCTGTTGAATTGAATTTTATGGTTTAAGTGCGAAGAACATGATATTTAATAAATAAAGGTAACACACAAAACGTTAAAAAAAAAGAGCCCCTTTGAGCGTAATATAAAATCTCAAAACTTCCAGATTTTTTTTGTTGGCTTCTTTTGTTGTATTTCTAGTTTTTCTTTTGCCTTTAAACAGGCTTTTACGTTAAATCAATTTCTCATGTGGACCCAAAGCCACGTACGTCCGTTCTTTGCCATCTGAAGGGAAGGGCAATGAAGAAGCATCGGCTAACTGGCTATGGACCGCTATTTGCCTCGAGGAGTAAGCTGATGTAGTGGTACAGAAGGACGGTCAAAGATATAATTACTTACCACGTGAGCAGAATAAAGTGACATAAATCCGAGGCACATTCAAATGCTAGTTTGATCCAAGTCTCTTGATGTAATGAAACCAGAAGAATTCTGTGAGTGAAATTTTGCTCGGAGATAAGAACACTCAAGTTAACTTCTGCTAATGGTAGGAACAATGGTTAGTGAGTGTGTTTTTAATGTAAATGGGAACCGGTTATTAGCATTTTATGAGGACAGTTTTATGTGCTTCGGCTGTAAAAAAAAAGTGTGGAAACTGCGTTCCATTTACCAACATTTTTTGCTCATTGGAAACATTACAATTTTATTTTTCGTGCAATATAAGCATGCGCGAGTCTGAGTTTAAATTTTTTATTAACTACTTGCGCTGGAAAATAAGAAAAACAGATTAAATATTCATCGTATTGCTTAATTATTCATTTCGTCCTCCTTAGTACGTATGGCATAGAAAGTTTAAAAGATTTGCCGTTAAGAGTAATCCAAACAGAAAAGAAACATAAAATTAGCAAATCAATAGCCTTCCGTCTGGATAAATGTATTCAAATTTCAATCGATTTCGAGGGCATTCAGGCACAAGTTCCTCTTCATCAGGAGCAAAGAAATGTACAAGGCTGGAAAGCAAAGGAAGCAACTGTCATCTTTATGCCTTTGTGGAATCATTAGTTAGGAAAAAAAAAAAAGCCGGAGAGGTGAAAAATGTGCAACGTCCTCTCCCGGACTCGAACCTGGACCTCTCGAATATGTGCCGAGTGTGTTACCGTTACACCCCGGGAATTATGGGACCCAATCGTGAAATCCTTCTGGCAACAAATGCTGATATTTCATGTCTCCTACTTCAAAATAACCTAATGACTCTGCAGAGACATTAGGTAATTTCTGAACCGGGAAGCTGAAGAAATAAGCAACGCCTTCGCCGGGAATCGAACCACGGACCTCTCGATTACGCGTCGAGCGTGCTGACCACTACACCACGAAGGCGTGCGAAGAAGGCGGGAGAAATACCTTATTACTCCCCCTTTTAAAGAGTGACTGAGGTTTTGGGGACCCAATCGCCAAATCCCGGTGGTCATCATCGCCAGAATCATCATCCACCACCTTTTTTTAGTTCGGGCGCCAGTTGTAGAGACATAAGGTATTTTTTAAAGCGGGAAGCTGAAGAAATAAAGCAACGCCTTCGCCGGGAATCGAACCACGGACCTCTCGGTTACGCGTCGAGCGTGCTGACCACTACACCACGAAGGCGGGAGAAATACCTTATAAGTCTATTGTGGAGCTTGAACAAAAGGTGGTGGACGATAATTCGTCCCCACCATGATTTGGCGATTGGATCCTCTTATTTCCAGTCCCTCTTTAAAAGGTGGAGTCTGTAAGATATTTTTTCCCGTTTCTTCGAATGCCTTCGTGGTGTAATTGGAAGTATACTCGACGTGTATTCGACAGCTCCAAGGTTCGAGTCCCGGAGAGGGCACTGCTCATTCTTCATGTCTCCTGCTTCAAAATAATCTAATGACTCTACAAGACAATACAATAATATTAAAATTTGAAATATTGTAACTTTAATATATAACACACCTCACAACTTTCTTTCTTAGTCTGATTATTTCTTTTTCTATATTAAAAGTAATAGTATGCTTATATAATATTCCTCCGAGTGCGTCATTTCAATCCTTGTCATGTGATTCTTATTAAATACACGTAACGCATGTATTAGTTTCATAAAGATAAAAGTAAAATCTTTTACGCAGAATTATAAATTAAATCAAAGCTCTTATTAACTTATTGCAAACAAAATAATTTCCGTATTCTTAATCTAACTCCAGTAACGTAATGTTGGTACTTTTCCCTTCTGCTTCTGCCATGCTAATATGCAATCATACCGCTTTTCTTTCCGTTCCAAGGCCCATCAGAGACCGATCGGTAAAGTTGCTGAACACTGGTAGTTCAACGTGCTACCATATTTCGAATTTGTCTGCTCTTTTCAAAAGATAATTACATTTAGTGCCTCGATTCCTTTTTCATGACTTGTGAAAATATAATCACCCTCGTCTCCGCAGATAGCAGAAATAAGTTACAAATTTTATTTACTAGCAGTTCATAGCAGTAATAAGACATGGCCCTCTTCTTAATTCCTGACCCTTCATCAATTACTCAGTTGAAGGGCGCGACATTCAGTAGATATGCCATCTTTGTTTCGTCGTTAAAGGCCGGCCTAAAGAAGAATATATGAAGTTTAAAAATAGTTCTGATAATGGGGTTTAATGGCTGATATGCTAATTCCATCCAGTGAATTGTATTTTCATTGTCAGGGCAATAAATAAATAAATAAACAAATAAATAAAAATCTGAAAGCTCTCAGATTTTACATTATGCCCAAAGGGGCAGTTTTTAACATTTTGTATATTACCTTTACTTATTAAATATGCTCTTCGCACTTAAACCATAAAATTCAATTCAACAGCAATATCGCAAAATAATTTAAAAATGGGCATATTTTTAGAATTTTCGGTATACAGTCTCGCGCGCTGGAGATAATCCCCCCCCCCCACTTTGCTATTCTTTGCTTTAAAATCGTTGAGTTTGTTAATCAAAATTTCTTTAATATTTGACAAAATATAAAGTAGATAATAAAACAGATTCCAAATTAGGACATTCAGATGCCCATATTCGGTGGAGGATTACGTTATTCAAAATTGGATGGCTCTAGGTACTGCTGTTCCATCACAATGCGAGAAACATACATACATTTATGCAAATTCTTCGTTATTTAGTTTCTTTAAATATATACCAGGGCTGCAATATTTGGTGAGAACTATTTGATAAGTTACGCAACGCTTTTAGAAAATCATCGCAAAATGTCGTAGCGAGAGTAATAAAACTTCTAGGTAACTCTGTAGCATTCATTATTTTAATTAACCAAATTATTTTTAGTTTGAACTTTCCTATCGAATTCTCAAAGTTTCAGTTGCTGCCCGAATTTAGCGCGAGTGAGATATTTATGCAAATCGCATATATCTGTTAGCAGTTAAAAGGCAGGAGTTAACGAGGGGAAAAACAGAGCCTTGGATTTATCGCCGTAAGGCTGTGCGCGCAAAGATTTCCTCTGTCTACTGAAAGTTCGCCTTCATAGGCAATTTGCAATTACCAGTGTTTGCTAGTGAAATTCGCATAATTGCATTTCACTAAGAGTTAAGTTTCCCTCGCCGTCCTATTTAGAATTAAGTTAGGTATTGAATTTGTTAACACACTTTAGTTTAATATTATTTTAGTTCAGCCCAAGTAGTGGCTTACTCTCGATTTGAAGAGTTGTAAATATTTGAATTAAAGGGTCACTTTTAAACCCTCCTTCTGACTTTGTAGTTCTTCACACTAAAGGACATAGCCTAGATCTGCTCACTGTCCTCAACATAAGGTTTCACAGTTTATGCTCACGAAAAGAGTCAAGAGATTGAAGGAGAAACCTTACACTGGCGCCCGAACAACTAAAAGGATGGAAGGAAGTTGGAATATGCCTACTACATCCCAAAATCCAGCTGCAATGCCTGATGGATTTGGATTCATAGTGGAAACCATCAGAGCAGCCATGAAGCCGGCAGTAGTTTTTGATGCCAGAGGACCTGTGAACACATTCCTGGAAAAGTTAGAAGCGCATTTTTTGCTGTATCCAGTTCCGGAACATCAGAAGGTCATATTAGCGACAGGAGCATTGAGGGGCCAAGCAGCGACCTGGTATAAGTGCATCGGAAAATGTCTGCTGGGAGAACCAGGAACGCCGACTTACACGTACGAGAATTTTAAACTAGCAATTTTGAGAGCGTTTCCTGTGGTTAAAGACCGTGCGAAACTCGAAGCTGAGTTGTTTAGCAAGTATCAACAGCGGGTGGATGAACTATCGGAATTTATTTTGAGAAAAATACAAGTCTTTAAATTATTGTATGGCACGAGGCCGGACCCGGAGATTATCCAGATAATCCTGCCCAGATTGTTACCATCGATACAAGATTTCATGGAGCTAAGAAATCCCGTAACGCTGGACAAGCTGTTTGAACTCGCCGTACAATTCGAGAGCCGGCGAGCGGCCGAAAATCAACGGAGACAATCGTATGAACAGCGGCTGCAGGGGAACCAGAATGCCGAAGGAAGAAACAGACGATGGCCGAGAACTACTGGTACCAGTCAAAATGCGAGCGGTCAACCGCGCCAAGTACAGCGCCAACAAAATAATTCCAACTACGGAAGAAAATCATTCTCCCCAGGCAGAAGCCAGCAACAGAAGAAAACACCCGCAAAGCATTTAAACTACTAAGGAATATTGCGGGGAAGGGGGTGCAATGTTCCGAGGAGAAGAAAAATCCCTCTGAAGTACAGCTAAATACGGTCATGGTGAGAAACATTGAATTACCGAGACTGCAGTTACTAATTAACAACGTACCCGCTACAGCTCTGTTGGATACCGGCGCTCAAGGAAGCTGTTTGGCAGAAGAATTTTTTAAGAAGCACTTTCGTAGATATCGTCTGCATAGCGTGGAAGGAATGAAGGTGGTAGCAGCCCAAGGAAAAACGTGTCAATGCATGGGAAAAATCGAGCTGTACATCAAAATCGGCGAAGAACAAAAAAAAATTATGTTTCTTGTAGTGAAGAACCTCCAAGCATCGGTTATTTTAGGAACAGATTTCTTTGCAGCTGTGGATGCGAAAATCGATTTTGAAAACTCCACCTTGCAAGTAACCATGGACCCAGTTAAAAAGAAATCAACACCTCCCCCTGAAGTGGATTTAAGCCATCTAACGCCCGAAGAACAGGACAAGTTTCGGGAGTTGGTAAGTAATTTCGCTGATTTATTTGATGATATTCCAGGATTCACCCAGATCGTAGCACACGAAATTAAATTAACTACGGATGAACCTATACGTCAGCGTCCTTACAAGTACGACAAAGTTAAGGAGGAAATAATAAAATACCATATTGATGAAATGTTAAGAAACAAAATAATAACTCCTATTTCTAGTGCATATGCGAGTCCGGTTGTTTTATGTAAGAAAAATAATGATTTGCCGTTAACTGATCCATTAAGGTACAGGTTCGCTATTGACTACAGAAAGCTTAATAGTATAACAAAATTTCCAACTTACCCACTTCCGGTAATTGATGAAATTCTAAGAAGTATTAAATCGACAAAATACATAACCACCCTAGATTTGACATCCGGATATTTTCAGATAAGCATAAAGCCGGAAGATGTTCACAAAACAGCATTCATAACAAAATACGGTACATATGGCTTTTTGCGTATGCCTTTTGGATTGTCGGGAGCCCCGGCCACGTTTCAGAGGTGCATGGACAAAATTTTAAGGCCGGTAATAGGAAAAAGTACATTTATTTATCTTGACGATATAATTGTTACTTCAGAATCGCTGGAAGAACATATTAAAGACCTTCGAGAAGTCTTTACTCTTTTGAAAGATGCAGGACTTAAAGTGAACATTAAGAAATGTAAATTCGCGGCAAAAGAACTCAAATATTTAGGGTACAAAATTTCTCAAAGGGGGATCGAAACAGATAAATCTAAAGTTATAGCAGTGAAAAATTACCCAATTCCGAATACAGCCAAAAAGTTAGCGACTTTCTTGGGTATGTGCTCATATTATAGAATTTTTATTAAAAATTTCGCAGAAATTGCTGAACCATTGTTAAAGTTGAGAAGGAAAAGAGTTCGTTTTGCGTGGTCTTCAGAAGCAAACGCCGCGTTTGAGAAGTTAAAAGAATCTTTAATTAATGCACCGGTTCTAAAGTTCCCAGAGAAAGACAAGGGTCTAGAAATTTATGCAGACGCATCAGATTACGCAATCGGAGCCGTGTTAACACAAAATAGAAAAGCGATTGCCTTTTTTAGTCGTACATTGAATGATACGCAAAGAAATTATTCGGCAACGGAGCGTGAAACTTTAGCAGTGCTCGCAGCTGTTCAAAAATTTTGTGTATATTTTGGGAGTTCTCCCGTAACAGTATATTCAGATCATGCGGCAGTTACCAGATTATTTTCAGGAAAGAATCTTTCGCCACGCTTAATTCGGTGGACCCTAAAGTTGCAAGAATTTAATCTCATTATCAAACACACACCGGGAAAAGACAATGTAGTGGCCGACGCATTATCTAGAATAAAGTTAGACGAGAACGGCGAGAAAGTAAAAATAGCGATGCTTCAGGCAAAGGTCATTGACTCTCGAGAGACTGTAATAGAAGAAATTGCTAGGGATCCCGAATTCGGAAATATTTATAATTATTTAAAAGACCCAGATAACTTCCAGCATATAGACATTAATGCAATACGAAGCAGAGCACAGAACTATGAAATCATTGATGGTCTCTTATTTTATACTAAAGTTACGAATCAAAATAGTGAATACAGACCAGTCATCCCGGCCAAATTAATTTTAAGTATCTTGCAAGAGCTCCACGATTCGCCTGTCTCGGGCCATTTTGGAATTAGAAAAACAATACAACGCGTACGCGAGGCGGTATATTTTCCGCAATTACAAAAGATAGTTAAAAATTACTGCCAGACTTGTCACACGTGTCAGATAAATAATGACGTAAATTTCCGCCCGGCCGGGTTATTAACTAGTATTGAGTCTAGGTTCCCCAATGAAATAATTGGTATTGACCTCTTAGGCCCCTACCCCAGGAGTCATGTAAATAAGGCACGATTTTTATTAGTCATTGTGGATCATTTCAGTAAATGGGTTGAGTTGATACCACTTAAGCGGGCTTCAGCAAAAGTCGTTGCAGATTCGTTTTTGAACAAATATATTTTAAGATATGGATGTCCAGCGAGGGTGATTAGCGATAATGGTCCCCAGTTTGTAAGCAGTACATTTAAAATGATGTGTGACAAGTTGGGCATTAAGCATATGAAAATGGTACCCTACCGCCCACAATCAAATATAGCGGAACGGGTAAATAAGAATATTGTAAAATTGATTAGAAATTATGTGCAAAAGCACCATTCTAACTGGGATGACTGCGTCGAAGAATTTGCATTCGCCCTCAGAACGGCTAAGCACGAGACAACGAAGAAATCCCCCGCCGAATTGTTTTTGGGCAGGAAGATAATGACCCCCTTAGATAAATTATTTTATGTGAAAGATAGAGCGCCGGAATTTCAAATGGGTGAAATAGAAAAAATGTTGAAGGAGGCAGAAAAGTGCTCCCGGGAAGCGCAAAAGAAACAAAAGATTTACTACGATTCAAAAAGAAGAACCGTAGAATATAAAGTGGGGGAGGAGGTGTTGAAACAAGCCCACGCACTTTCATGCGCAGCAAAAGATAAGGTCGCAAAATTTTGCCCAAGATGGCATGGTCCTTTTGAAATTACAAGAATAGTTGAATGCCGTGCATATTTAAAGAATGAGAAGGGCGAAGAGACTGTGGCAAATTTCGATCAAATTAAACATTATTATCGAAGAGCTAATAATAATATTTTGAAAGACATGTTGCAGGGTCCAGCCTCACAGAATTTTTCTAAGATTCAAGAGCCCCAACCAGGTCCCTCAAAAACAAGAGAACCCAGTTTGAAAAGGAGGTTACCAGAAGAGAGGAAGCCGCAGCCGAAGAAAAGACCACCCCAAAAAGAAAAAAGGACAAACGCTAAGCAACAGTCTCAGCAACCAAAGCGTCTAAGGAAGGAACGTCCAAATGAAAACACTATGAAAGCTCCACCACTACGGAGGGAACAGAACGGCGAGAAGCGAGCCGCCGAAGGTGCCAACCCACAACGAAGGAGCCTACGAGTGCAGGAGAAGGAACGAGCCAGTCTGGAGAGGGAGCAAAGACTTCAGCACAAACGGAAAGCGCCACCCACCATTCGTCCCAACAAGGTGTTTCTGGAGGAAAGAAGATCGACCAAACGAAAGGCAGCCCCAGAGTTTCAATCTAGGAGTAACAAGCAAAGAATAGCCCAAGCCACAGTATATCCAACCTTTCAGGAATGGACAAAAAAACGCCTAAAAGACTGGCAGAAAGATAAGTAGATTCTTTATTTTCTTTTAAAATTCACACAGTTATGTTTCTGATTTAAGTGCAAGTTGCAGATTTAAAAGGGAAGTTACCCGAGTCAAAAGCCGGTTGCCGAAAGCGTAAAGGACACGCTTGAAGGAACAACTTAATTATGCAGCGGAAGAAATTCGAGAGTTCAGTTGAAAAACTGTGAGACTTCGTGAAATGTTCTTTGTAATCCAGAACATGGGATTCATCGATTTTAGTCAAAAGACTCTCTGTAAATAGGAAATTGAATTGTGTTAATTAAAAGCAACTAGTACGTAAGTTGTATAGCAAAACTGTTGTATTATATTTTTCTATGTATAAATAATGAATGCATTTAATGTAAAACTGTTTTCTATGTAATGCATGATTTGTTGTAAGCCTTAAGCACTGGTTTTGTTTATATCGAATATTTTGGAAAAGCGTAAAGGATACGCAAGTTAAAATTAAAATGTAATGTAAAAGCGTAAAGCGCGCTAAATTAGAAAGTGAATATATAAGTGTTATTTAACGCAATGAGCATTTAAAGAAAATTTGAATTGAAGATTGAAAGAATGAATTATATGTATGAAATGCAATTGAAATGTTTGAATGTTGTACGTAGTGTTCTCTGGTTTCACACAAAAGTTTAAAGTTCATTTCATGTTAGAACCTCAGGGCATTTCAGATTTGTTTTAGGGGAAGTCTGAGGTCTTGAAAGTCGAAGAATTAACCCCAATAGAATTGAAGTCAGGTGGTAGTTGTGAACACTTGACAAAGTAAAACTGCGTGTTTTTCACAAACACCACATTTGGCCAGAGAACAAGGGGGAAGTTTTAAAAATGAATGAGTGTAAAATGAATGCGTTTGGCGAAAAGCGCTAATAGAAATTAAAAAACGCGAATACCTAAAGCGCGAATAAAAGTCATTACGGAAAGCATCAGAGGAAGGGAATGTTGTACTTTTCAGGTGAAATGTACTTATAACATGAAATTAAAATTTATTTCCTTCCAGATTGGAAGGAACCAGATAGTATCCAGCCAAATTCCTGATGGATCTTTTTGATGTGAAGACGGAAAAAGATATTCTATGTTAAAATATCTAAGACACAAACAGAGAGTTAAACTAAATTTAAAACTTACAATTGTAAAGGATGGCGAATAGGAAGGAAAATTTAGATTTAGAATTTAGCATCTTCACTAAAAGCCGATTTTAGGCTACTTAGTTTCAGACTACTAAATTCTGGGAGCAACTATGTAGCATTCATTATTTTAATTAACCAAATTATTTTTAGTTTGAACTTTCCTATCGAATTCTCAAAGTTTCAGTTGCTGCCCGAATTTAGCGCGAGTGAGATATTTATGCAAATCGCATATATCTGTTAGCAGTTAAAAGGCAGGAGTTAACGAGGGGAAAGACAGAGCCTTGGATTTATCGCCGTAAGGCTGTGCGCGCAAAGATTTCCTCTGTCTACTGAAAGTTCGCCTTCATAGGCAATTTGCAATTACCAGTGTTTGCTAGTGAAATTCGCATAATTGCATTTCACTAAGAGTTAAGCTTCCCTCGCCGTCCTATTTAGAATTAAGTTAGGTATTGAATTTGTTAACACACTTTAGTTTAATATTATTTTAGTTCAGCCCAAGTAGTGGCTTACTCTCGATTTGAAGAGTTGTAAATATTTGAATTAAAGGGTCACTTTTAAACCCTCCTTCCTGATTTTGTAGTTTTTCAACACTAAAGGACATAGCCTAGATCTGCTCACTGTCCTCCACATAAGGTTTCACAGTTTATGCTCACGAAAAGAGTCAAGAGATTGAAGGAGGAACCTTATAACTCCCCTTCGAGCTAAAAAAGGAAAGCGTACTTCCACTTGGATTTGATTCCAGGCGAAGGGTCTGGTTGCAGGGATGTTTACGTTATTCTCCTCATGTGCAAAGTGTATTCGAACCTTATAAGGTATTTTTTCCGTCTTCTTAGTATGCCTTCGTGGTGTAATTACCAGCACATTCGGCTCGTATTCGAGAGGTCCGAGGTTCGAGTCCCGGCGAAGGCATTGCTCATTTTTCACAACTCCTGCTTAACAACAACAACAACAACAAAATCTCCAGCGGGGTGCCTGAACTAAAAAAAGGAGGTGGATGATGATTCTCCACCACCAGGATTTGGCAGCTGGGCCCCCTAATCTCCATCGCCTTCTCCCACCTTCTTAGTATGCCTTCGTGGTGTAATAGCCAGCACACTTGGGGCGTATTCGAGAGGTCCGAGTTTCGAGTCCTGCAGAGGGCATTGTTCATTTTTCATGCCTCCTACTTCAAAAAAAAAAACTTAATGTCTCTACAGCCTATCTCCCTTAGAAAATCCTCCACGAAGTGTATCCTCCACTAAGGCAGACACCTCTCTGGTGCTTTTGGGTAATCTAATAAACCAAACGAATGTCCTTCCATTCCAGTTGCATTGATGTCATTATGCGCAAAGTATATTTGTAATTGTTAAAAAGATGACTCGAATTTTGTATCAATTTATTAACTACTGGAAATGTGGAAAATAAAAAATATATCAACCATCCATGACTGCATCTCCATCTTCATGTTCCGACTCTCGCAACTCTAGGTTATCTTCAGCATGAAACCTAAAATTTCATCACCTATATGTACACGAGTTATTAAAATAATAACAACTATTTAACTTTCTTCTAAAGGTAGCAAATACAACAAAATAAATTGTCAAAAACGCTAATAAAGCAAAAGAAAGTATGCGTAAACAAGGGGAAATCTCGTTAAAAATGGTTATGAAAAATGTGATACTGCAATTAAGAAATAAGGAAAGCTAGTCTGAAAAAGTCCATTGCAGAGAAATTCAAGGAAAAACTGCAAAATAAATAAATAAATTCGTAAAAGGAAGTTGACCAACCTTCCCTTGTTCTTCAAAGGATTAAAGACGAAAAACAGTCAATATATTCTAACGACATCACGTTTCTGACATTAGATTAAACAAAGAAAGATAGCAGATATTTTAATTAATGAGGATGAAAAGAAGCAGGAATTGCTACTCGAACGTGATAGACGATTTTGAAAAACACATGTGGCTGGAAAAGAAATCATATACTATTTTGTCATTTGAAGTATAAATAATTGTTAACTATGTAGTTAGGTTATCTATTTAATATTTCACACATGTTTAATACTTGGATAATAGTAATAAATGAAATGTATAAAAATTAATATTAGGAAAAAGGAAATCTCAAATTTAAAAGTGAAAAATAAAAATAACAACAACAACAAAAAACTGTAAGGGTTCAGATTTTAACGATCGCCCAGAAGGGCTCTTTTACGCAAATAAAAAGTAAACTAACCCATTAAAGTGGAAAAAAATGTATTTGAAAATGAAAAACTATGCAACATTATTCTATAAATGCATTTAATGTATTTTAATTAGATATATCATGAAATACATGCATTTTTTATTTGAATCAGATTCAAAGCAAGGAAAATAATATTGTTACGAAAAATTCGGCGGTTGCGCCTGTATGTAAGCTTTCCGGCATAGCACTAGGGTTGCCATAAAATAGTGTATGGCAGGGTTGCCAGATTGGCGACTTTATCGCCCATTTGGCGACCAAATAGGCGATATCCCATGGTCCAATCGGGAAGCTTCTAGAATAACTTCCTGTCGAGATATTTCTCGAAACGTGTGGAACTTTAAGAAAAGCTATTTAAACCCTTGCGTTTCTGAGAGGAGTTAGTCGCAAAGTTGCGGAGTTAGTTGCGAGTTAGTGGCGAAGAGATTGTGAAGTATTGTGAAGTACTGTGAGCGTTGTGATTATTGTGAGAATAGCTGCTAAGCTACGCGAGAGTTTTGTGAACGGAAAGCAATCGAGATAGTGCTTTGCCGTGAAGCTATCTTTACAGTATAGCTTGACAGTGTATTGGTGATTGTTCCACGGTGTTTATTATAAGTTTAGTGTTGCCGTGAAGCTGTCTTTACAATTACAGCCTGAAGCTGTGTTGCTGATTGTTTCAGCGTATTTATTGTAGATTTTCGACGCTTTTAAAGGTAATTTTGGAACTGTGCTGTAAATAGTGATTCCTGTAAATAAATTGTGCTTTTTATTGTTCTGCATCGTGTTTTCATCGAATACTCTCAAATCTACGAACCCGTAAAACGCAACAATATTATTAAGAACCGCATGTATTACTTTTAAAAAGCTTCAGTAATAGACAGATTAAATTTGAAAAGAAAAAAAAAAGAAAATCTGAAAGGTTTCAGATTTTAAATTAGGTTCAAAGGGGCGTTTTTTTAACATTTTGTGTGTCAACGTTATTTATTAAATATCATGTTCTTCGCACTTAACCCATAAAATTCACTTATAGAGCAATATCGCAAAATAATTTTAAACTGAGCATATCTTTAGGATTTCCGATACACAGTCTCACGCGCTGGAGATAAAAATGTTTTTTTTTTCGTACAACGTTGCCATTGCTCGCTTTGAAATCCTTGAGTTTGTTAATCAAAAATTCGTTAAAGTTTTATAAAATCTGAAATGGATAATAAGACAAATTCCAAATTACAAATTTGGACTTCCACATGACCATATTCGCAGTACGATTACGTCATACAAAATTTGATGGCTCTAGGTACCGTTGTTTTATCACAATGATGCAGATTCTTTATTATTTAATTTCATCAAATATAATACAAGGCGATAATATTTGGTAATATTTGGTGGCAACAATTTGAAAAGTGAAACGGACATTCAGAGTGATTCGACGCAAAATCGCAAAACGAAAACAATAGTCCCTCAGGGACAAAGCCCCTTTGGACTAATAAATATATTTTGTTTTGCCAAATGGCAACAAACTTAAATGAAAAGTGAAATAATGCAAAATCTCGTTTCAAGACTAACAGCCCTTTTGAGCTAAAAAATGTTAGAAATCCGTATAATTAATTTCGAAATTTCTTTTAATAATATTTGCATCTTCTGGACTAAGGTAGGTAAAGCAGAAACTACAAGGCAGAAATGACTCAAACAAAACGGGAGTAGTAAGCTCTTCTACTCGGTAAGAATTACACAGAGCAGGCGCATGGCCTGTATCGCCGCCATTTTTGAAATTAGTGGACACCCGAAAAATGACACCGGCAATTAAATGATGTGGTGTTTTTTTTCATTTACTGCTTGTGACAACGACCAACTTTTGGAGAGTTTCTTTTTACTTCCTTGTACGAAATAAAAAAGAAGTATTGTAATCGCGAAAAATTTCGGGTATTCTATTTCAACGAAAATATCTATTTTGACAGCTATCGAATGCAATTTAACGATGTTTTTTGAGTGACATTCGTACATAAGAACAGAAAAAAGGACTCTTTTTTTCCCCAAAAATTATAAAACGGATTTAAAATGGATTCTGAAGCGAGTTTTTCATGGCGTCTGTGCGTACGTACGTATGTATGCATGTATTTCGCATAATCAAAAACGGAGCCTCAGAACGTTGAAATTTGTAAAAAAAACTGCTATAACATTTAGATATGCACCTCCTATTTTGGTTGGAATCGGCAGCACCGAAAGTATATATATTTATGTATATATATATATATCCATTCTGTTACTCGGCTTAGTCAGTTGAGTGTTTTTATTCTTATATGTTAGTAAATTGTGCATTTTTTTTGCTTTAAAAATGATTGAATGATGTTGTTCTTATCTTCCAGTTAAGGTTTTATGCCTTTAGAAAATTTGCATGCAAGATTTGTGGAATTACCAACAATTTAAAACTTGCTTAAGTGCGGCTAAGTCTAATAATTTTTCTCAAGGCGGACATATTTGTTTACATTTGAAACTTAGGAGAATAGTGGATTCGTTGCCAACCTATAGAAACTAAGCTTTACAATAATAAAGATAACGCCTTACTTTATTATTGCGAATTAAACCATGCTTAATATGTTCTAAAATTTATTTGAGGAAATAAGTGTTCAAGATTTACTTCGTAATTTTTAATATAGATATGTTGAGTTTTCATGTATTTTTGCCTTGTCGCGAAGAGAGAGCTGAATTAATTGAATGAGAAATACTGCATCGTCTGTGAAAACTCTTTCTTTCTTTCTTTCTTTTTTTTTTTTTTGATTTGTTTTGTTTGTTTATTTCTTTCACACACAGTTTTAGATTTATTATAGCCTTTGAATAGCACATGTGGCAACGATTAGGTCATCCTCCATATGATATACATAATTTTTGTGCTTTCTGATGAGTTATAAAATGATTGAGATGTAACGCTGTTAAGTGAAGCTAGCGCCAGAGTGTCGCTGTGGTAAATAAATATATTAAATTTTAAAGAGTGCATTTATTCTATTGTGGTTTATGCGCTACCAATGAAGTAAATTTAATTCAATCCAATAACTTTAAATGAAATACAAAATGCTTATAATTTAATATTCCATACAAGGAAGTCATGTGGTGTATACATCAGATTTTTTTATTTTGTGGCAACAATGTTCTTATCTTGAATAATGTGTTGGAAGAGATAACTCAAATTTATTAATTATTTTTCTTTTTAATATTTATAAACTAATGTCTAATGAACGCATAATCATCTATTATTAAGTTTTTAGTTAATTCTGTTATTTATTCTAGTAATAACAGCTTTTAATTAATGGACAATTTGTAATTACACGAATATTAAAAACTGCTTTTGAACACTGAAGCCGTATTATTTCTTGAAACACAATAAAGTTCCTTAAAAATAAAGATATCTTACCTATTATTAGACAATTTGATTTTAACTGAATGATTCATGACATCTAAACCAAATTGCATAAATTAAAGTTTTTACTTCCTTGTACGAAGTAAAGGAAGTACTGTAATCACGAAAAATTCCGAGTATCATATTTCAACGAAAATATGCATTTTGAATGCTATTGAATACTATTTAACGATGTTTTTGCTTGACATCTGTATGTAAGGACAAAATAGAAGACTCTTTTTTTCCAAACGAGTTATAAAACTGATTTAAAATGCATTCAGAAGGGATTTTTGCACGGCGTCTGTATGTAGAGCAGCCATATTTGTTTACGTTTCAAACTTAGCAGAATAGTGGATTAAATCAGTTTCTGCATCTTCAGTGTATTTTGGCGAGTGGCACCAAAAGTAAACTAGCAGTTTTGTGCACCGAAAAATCTGCCTTCTTGCCCGCTGGACGAACTGATTGTTTTTGCGCAGAAGGCCTCATTTTAATTGTAAAATTTTTTAAAAAAAATATTTTAATTGTATTTGGTGTTTTATTTTTTTTAATATTTTTCAATTTTTAATGAAGATGTTTTGAGTTTTTATGTATTTTTGCGTTGCCGCGAAGTGAGAATTGAATTAATTGCACGAAAAATATATCTCTAATGAAATTCAAGGAAATAAGTTTAAAGGAAATACGGCAAAAAATGTGTATAATATAATAGGCCGTATAAGGAAGTCATGTGGTGTTCACATTGGATTTTTTTTATAGGGAAAAGGCCAGTCAGAGTACCAAAGTCCTAAAAGAACAAAAATGCGCAAAAGGAATTACTATAAAGTGCGCAGTAATAAACTGTGCTACGTACTATAATACTGTTATGCTGTACTTTTCCAAAATATTGCCGTGGTAGAATATTACGCCAGTTCGTTTACTGAATTTTAGGTTTGATTTGGCTTATTTAATTATGGTAAAGCCCACAACAGCTAGCTGCCTAAGGAAAGGGATGCCTTCTGGGAGGACTTTTCAGGGAATATTTGCTCCAGATCAGGACTTAGAGACTTTTCAGCTGTTCACGAAGATGTTTGCCAAAACTACGCACAGAACACTCAGTCCTGACACTGACATGGGGAAAAAAAACACGAAAACGCCCATGCAGCCAGCTCGCTCGCCGAGATCCGAACCCTGCCCAAACTACCAGTGTTCAACGACTTTACAACTCGGTCGCTGGAGAGCCTATTTTCTTTAGGATTTAGTTCATTTACCGGGCCTTTTGCATTGCGTATAGTAATAGTTAAAGATTCCTTACAAAGACATTTTGATCAGAGAACTGAAGTTTGGAATTTCAGTGCTTTCAATTGTTCAGCTACTGAAGCCCTTAACTTTTTCAGTCTACGTCCTTAACTTCTCTTAAACTTTTATAGACTTAGCTCAAGCCTTTTTTTAAGCCATTAATGACTCAGCTAAAGGTATGGGATGCCGGTAGTCCAGCCTGCTGGGCATGGTTCTTTTTTGGAATTTTAAATATGAGCTCATTTCTGTTAGAAAATTTCACATTAAGGTGTTCCTTATATCTATGCAAGTTGTTGAGCACTTTGTTGCAATTGAGTAATCTAAGTTTTTTTAAAAAATTATTTTAAAATTATTTTACCATCTTACCATCCACAAATGGTTCTTAATATTCAAAACTTAGTTTTGATTTTTTAAATTAGACCTAAGCGAAACTGCCTAGATTTTCAGAAATTTGTTTATAAAAATTTTTTTTCGAAATTTAACAGGTTAAAACAAGCACGAATTTTACTAATTCATCAGTAAGAAGATAATACCTTTTCTTTGAATTTAGCGTCTCTGAATGTTGTCTTGGTAAGGATTCGCTACTAGGTTATCGTTTTACCTTAGACAGAAAAATACCGATGTTTTTTAAGTTTTTTTTTTTAAATTTAATATTTATTTCAAAAAAATGACTGCTAATGCTAATTTATATTCTTAAAAATTATTCTTAAAAAAATTATTTTATTAGCAATGTTGAAGCAATTACAGAAGATGTGAGTTATTTTAGGAGTATATATTTGATTGAGATTGCCTCATTGCTATTATTGTTAGCATATGTTTTTTAATTTACTGATTACATTCGTCTTTAGGGAATATTGCTAATTTATAATTTTTAGAAAAGTTATTTTATTAACAATGTTGAAGCAATTACAGAAGATCTGTGTTGTTCTAGGAGCTATATTTGATTATGATTGACTCATTGTTATAATTATTAGCACATGTTTTGTAACCTATGGATTACGTTCTTCTTAGGGAATATTGCTAATTTATAATTTTTTTAAGATTTATTTTATTAGCAATGTTGGAGCAATTAGAGAAGATCTCTGTTATTCTAGGAGTACATATTCGATTGGGATTGTCAATTGCTATAATCACTAGCACATGTTTTGTAACTTTTGGAATTACGTTTTTCTTTAGGGAATATTTCGAGTTCTGTAGGGACTATTGCTGATTTGTCATTTGTAGTCCAAAGGGGCAATTTGTCCAGAAGACTATTAATTTCGTTTTGGCATTTTGCATTGGCTCACGATAAATGTCGCTTCACTTTTCAAATCGTTGCCACCGAATATTAGATGTGTTATATTTAAAGAAATTAAATAATGGAGAATCTGCATAAATGTATATTTGTTTCTTGCATTGTGATGAAACAATGGTATCAGAGCCATCCAATTTTGAATAACGTACGTTTTCCACCCGAATAAGGGCCTCTGCTAGCCCAAATTTGGAATCTGGAATTCGTTTTATTACGTATTTCATATTTTGTAAAATAATTACAATTTTGTAAGCAATTACAGAAGATCTGAGTTATTCTAGGCGTATATAATTGCTTGGGATTGCCTCATTGTTATAATTACTAGCGCATGTTTTGTAATCTTTGGATTACGTTCTTCGTTAGAGAATAATGGGAGTTCTTTAGGCTCTATTGCTGAGTTATAATTTTAAAAAGATTTCTTTTTTTTTACCAATGTTGAAGCAATTACAGAAGGTCTGAGTTATTCTAGGAGTATATATTTGATTGGGATTGCCTCATTGTTATTAACTGCTAGCAGATTTTTGTAATCTATCGGTTATGTTCTTCTTTACAGAATATTGCGAGTCCTTTAGGGACAATTGCTAATTTGTAATTTTCAAAATATTTATTTTGTTAGTAATGTTGAAGCAATTACAGAAGATCTGAGTATTTCTAGTAGCAATTGGCTGGGATTGCGTTATTGTTATAATTACTAGCACATGTTTTGTAACCTATAGATTACGTTAATCTTTAGGGAATATTTCGAGTTCTTTAGAGACTATTGCTAATCTATAATTTTTGAAAGATTTATTTTGTTAGCAGTGTTGAAGCAAGAAGATCTGAGTGGTGTATACATTCGGTTGGGACTTGCTTCATTGTTATAATTACTAACACATATTTTGTAACCCTTGGGTTATGTTCTTCCTTAGGGTATATGGCGAGTTACCTAACAACGAGTTTTCGTTTATTTTTCAAACATCGCTAAACTTTGAGACCTTGCTCTTCTGTACCTTGAAATAGTTAAAATGATTAATGTTTCCCTTACGCTATGAGAATAAAGGTACTATGCTTCGTGCAAAGATCTTCAAGGTGACAAGACGTAATTAAAATTTCTCACGAATTCTTTTTCCTTCCCCTATTAGGCATGTAATGTGGGCAGATCGGATATATAAATATTCCATCTGTGAAGGAAATCCGACTGACTGCGAAAGAATAACAATGAACTCGAAAGAAACTGGAAGAACTGACTAGAATGTCGAGTAATCGCAATCTTTGGTAGGGAAAAAAATTAGACAATGAAAATTATAGGTGTTTCATCTGTTGGTCATTTGGTATAGGAAAGAAAGGACAATTTTACACTTGCTTTCCTTTTCTAAGCTCAGCTTTCTTTTGCTATATCTATACGGCCTTGGGAATAAAGTTATTAGATGAGATTAAAAGACATATGATTAAGAGTTTCACCATCTTTTGTGATTACAATAATAGATTTGTGATTATCTCGTTAAAATAATTTTCGAGAAGCCTAATGACGAGATATTCTTATTTTTTTTTTTTTTTGGAAAATATTGCAGTTATTTGTCCTCGCTGAACAGATGTTCTTTCTTTTTCATTTGTTTTCCGATTAAAAACTGTGACAATTTCTTTTCTTTATTATTATTATTATTGTTATTTGGCAAAATCCTTTTCAAATTGGAGCCATTTATTAAAATAAAATTGAATAATTGTAGTACACAATACCTGTACTACTAAAAACTGCTCGCCGTCTATCTGTTTGTTTGTTTATGTGTGAAATTATCTCCTCGGGAAAATCAGGGAGTTGAATTTCGAGAGAGGTACCCCCCCTCCACCGGATTCAAAAAATTCGTGGGAAACTATTTCGACCATTTTCATCCTCGTACGACTTTAACCAGCCGAGATGTTAATAAAAAACTCTGAAAACGCTAATTTTCATACTCAATTTTCCGAGTGGCAACAGTCTCGCGCGTTGGAGATAAAGATGCTTTATTTCGAAATGTTTTGCTCCTGCTCGCTTTCAAATTGTAGAATTTGTTAATCAAAAATTTGTAAGTTTTATAAAATATGTAATAATAATAACATTGCCAAGCAGTAAACATATTTTTATTATATAGGAATATGTAATAATAATATGTTTACTGTTATATATGATATATATATCATATTATTATTTTAAGGTCACATTCTGACGTTGAGGAAAGCACTTGATTGCATGTGACGTCACTGTATGTCAAAAATTATTCATTAATGCTCATATTTTAAATAAATAGCTACTGTTGGCAACACTTTTGTTTCATGTTAGTATAACTGCCACGATATATTATTGCCACGTTAATTCTTTTGTTAATATTGAGAAAAATGTTGTTATATTGCATTAAATTTAAATCATGCCATCATACGTATTAAGCTAAAGTGTCAAAAGTATCAAGTGAATATTAAGTGAATGCTGCATTCACTTAATATTTCTTTATTTTTCTCCCAAAATAAGAACTTTTGAAGCCAGATAGAGATATTATCTTATAAAATACACACGTGAGATTATCAGAGAATTTTTATGCGGAACGTGTTCCTTCATACATGTTTTTCCAGTCACGCAAAAAGAGCACAGTTAATACATTTTTATGTTGGAAAGTAAATTATAAGATTAGAACTTCTATAGAAAATTTTTGCTCTTTTAAATATACGTATAATGTATAAAACATAAAATGTAACTGTTTTTAAAAAACCTATAAATTTACCTTAATTAGGAAGGCCTTTCTCTGTACTTTTTCAAGTGGAGTAGTTCATTTTATAATATTTATATTATTTCTGTAATAAAATTCAGTTTTCTTTTTATTTATTAAAAAAAAACTAGGTCAGAAGTATTTGCCTGTAGAATTAATTAAAAGTGAAACACTGCTAGAAGAAATTTAAACTAAGGAATACGTGTGAGAAGCATTGCACTAAAAACACTTTTGATATTTGGAAAGCTTATTTACCAAAATTTTTGAATGTATAGAGAGAAATTATCAATTTTTAATAACTAAAATTAATAATGAATCGATTGTGGTGAAAAATCTTTGCAAAAAAATCTGCAAGTGTTCCGATTTTAACGATCGCCTGAAAGGGCTCTTTTAAAGCTTAATAGGGCGTGTCAGAGAGGACTCAGGTAAGAAATATAGGCCCAGGTAAATTCATAGGACATTCTATAGGATAATGGACAAATATGCATTAAGATAAACACGGGAATCTTACATATCTTCTGTATGTTTAAAAAGGGAAAAATATATAACGTAATTTTATAAAAATGCTTAATGTTTTTATTAGATATATCATGAATGAAATGCACTTTAATTTAAATCGATAAGATTCTCCCTTTTTGGTTGCAATCGGCCGCACCAAAAGTATATAAATATGTATATATACCCACTCTCGGTGAGCTCAGTTTTTTTATTATTGTATGTTGGTCAATTGTACATTTTTTGTTGTTCTTATATTTCGTTTAAGACTTTTATGGGTTTTAGTTACTCAGTATGCAAAGATTGTAGAGTTATCAACAGTTGTGAAGATTGTAGAATTATCAAAAGTTTTTTAATTACTACTAAGCCTAACGAAGCTACCATTTGTTTACATTTGAAACTCTTAGTATAATAGTGAATTAAGTCAATGTTTGTACTTTCAGTCTCTTTCTGCCGAGTGGGGCCAAAAGTAAACTTTTAGTTTTGTGCACAGAAAAATCTGCCTTCTTGCCCGCTGGCCGAATTGCTTATTTTGCGTAGAAACTCTAATTTTAATTGTAAAAATTTGTTTTTTTTAACTGTTTTGACTTTAAAGTGGCGTAGTTGTATTTATCCGTTCAAAAATAATAAATAATTGCCAAAATTGTTCAAAAATAATTGCCATGATACCTTTAAGTACACGAGCAGACATTTTAGTCTAGAAATAGTGTCCAGAAAATTAAGCTAGTATATATATTGAAAGAAAAAGAGTAAATACACAAAGTAGGAGAGTCATTTTGGAATTAGAATCAAGAAAATTTCATTTACTTGTGACCTTTTTAAAAGGTTTGAGGGCCTAACTTTTGGCCAATTAAGTGGCAAGTCAAATGGCAACTTTCTACCACCATTAAATGTATTGCGGCAGCATCAATGACGACTAAGATTAGGTTAGATTAGGTTATTTGAACAGAGCAAAGTCCTGCTGTCTAAGGGGAAGGATACCTTCATGGAGGACTTTCTAAGAAAAACTATTTCGTATTCACAATACACATGAGTAAATACGAAGCACCCCTACTATTTGTTTACCAGGAGAATTCCTCTCCCCATTATGTCTGGTTGGTGGCGATCGCTAAAACAACTAGACTTGTATATGTCAAATAAGAGTGAGCTAAGTGAAAGTTTTATTGTTATTTTATTTTAGGCGAATGTTGGTGGCGGGAAAGAGAAAGTTGCGAGAAATCCAATACACCATCAAACTCAGAAGAAGTTCTCCAAGGCTCCTCTACGAAAAATGGGTTATGGCTCGTTTCTACAGCAACAAACAGCTGCACATTATCTGTCAAAAGCTGTTCTTGTGATAGATAGACCGTAAACAGCCAGTCCATTCATCTAGATTCGAACCCGGGTCAGGCTATCAAAATTCAAAAGTTTTAACCATTCTGTCACTGTTGGAGAGACTAAGGGATAATGATAAGGATATTTTCCTTTATTTTTTATTTATGTGCTTCAAGTTGCCAGTACCAACTGAATATTAAAATAAGAAAACGCTATTTATCTGATATTGAAGGCCAATCATAGAAAGGTGCTGAATGACGATTTTTCTTCTTTCATTGATGTTTTTAAAACACTCCATCAAATGATCAATTCAACAACAAGTTAACACTAAAAAAAGAAAATAAAGTTCTTGTGAATTACTTAGACGGATTTCTAGTCACAATATATTTTCACAAGTCAACATCTTCCCGAAAATGCCTTATAGAATTCTATAAAAAAAAATTAATGTTAAATTTTCCTAGATTTCTTTAGCATTGCGCAAATTTTCTATATAAATTAAATCAGAGATCTACTGGAGAATTCCATAAATTTTAAACATAGCTCTTAAGAGTTCCGGATAGAGATTCTAAACAGATGTATATGGATAATCTACAGAGATTTGCCCAGAGAGTCTATAAAAATTTATTCAGTTTTTAAAGATCCTGTGCCTAGATTCTTATAAATCTTTAAAATCTACTGATAGAATTAAAAAAAATCTAGTTTATAGAAAATAGAGTCAAAATTCTAAATAATTCTAAACAAGTTTCCTTGCTTTAATTTTCTATAAAATGCAAATAAAATTCTATAAAGTACGAATTTTTGAGTATTTAAAAGCACTGTAAAATACACAAAATTTTCTTTTCGAATTAAAAAAGATTAATTAAACCTTCATTTTTGAACAGAATTTTTTAATCTGAATTTTGAAATGATGTATGACATGGAAAGGGGGATAAAAACTTTCGGAACAAATGTGACATTTTTTACCTAACAAAAAAATTCGTTATCATTTTGATTTCAAAGAATGTTTAATAAAAATAAGAACATTTTAAATTATACTTAAGTTTAACTAAAATTTAGAATCCATTTCTGTTACCAGAAGTACGTAAGCAATAATTAAAAACATTAATTTCCTTAACTGAAAGTTTATAATTAATGACATTAATTCAATCTTTTAATAAAGCTTATAATTTAAGCTGATTTTATGATTTTACAAGATTTAATTTGTTTACTCTATAATACCGTACAAAAATGGTATGAAATGATATGTAAATTTAGAAACTAAAAACATTAATATACAGGAGAAAAAGGCAAAAATTTAAATTAAAAAATTTTTAAACACTTATGAATAAAAACCGTTTAATTTTGCTCTTCTACATTTCAAATAGTGCATTAGAAGCTGAAAATTTACTTTCATTTTAGTTTGAAAAACTCCGCAAATTCCCGTAGAATTCTGTTCTATAAAGAGTTTGTAAAATTTCTGTATGATTTTGTAAGGTTACATTTTTATAGAATTCTGTTCTGTAAAAGCTTTGTAAAATTTCTTTAGAATTTTATAGAGAAAAATCAAAAAAAAAAAAAAAATCTGAAAGATTTCAGATTTTAAATTCCGTCCAAAGGGGCGTTTTTTTACCGTATCTTTAGAATTTCCGTAAGTCTCGTGCGCTGGAGATAAAAATGTTTTTTTTTTCCGTACAGTGTTGCCATTGCTCGCTTTGAAATCCTTTAGTTTGTTAATCAGAAATTCGTTGAAATGTTACAAAACATAAAATCGATAATAAAGCAAACTTCAAATTCAAAATTAGGGCTTCCAGATGCTCATATTCGCAGTAGGATTACGTCATTCAAAATTCGATGACTCTAGGTTTTATCACAATGCGAGAAACATGCATACATTTATGCAGATTTTTCATTTTTTAAAATTTAATGCAGAGCGATAACCTTTAGTGGCAACAATTTGAAAAGTGATACGCCGTTTTTGTGCTTCCGACGCAAAATCGCAAAACGAAAGTAATAGTCCTTCGGGACTAAATCCCTTTGGACTAAAAATATAAGAATTTTTAGTAAGGGGATTTATTTATGATCACATACGAATTTTCTTTGTCTTAGAAAAGACTCCGAAGTTTTTAGTTAGAATAAACCCTTACTTTTTGCATCATATCACGTAATCATTTGTATCATATCGAAATCCATTTTTAAATATTAAAATTTAAAGAAGGAAACAAAAACAAAGACTAAAACCAAGCGTACAACCACATGCCTTCGTTGTATGTTCTAAATGATACGATTTTTTCCTGCATTTCGTTTGAGCTTATTTCCTCGAATTTCATTAGAGATATATTTCTCATTCAATTAATTCAGTTCTCACTTCGCGACAAGGCAAAAAACTCAAAATATCTAAATTAAAAACTTAAAGATATAGAAAAACATAAACATGAAACACAGTTAAAACAATTAAAATACAATTTTTTACAATTAAAATTACACTTTCTACCCAAAAACAAGCAATTCGGGCAGCGGGTAAAAAGGCAGATTTTTTCGGTGCACAAAACTGAAAATTTACTTTTGGTTTCAATCGGCAAAAAGACACTGAAGGCGTAGAAGCTGACTTAATTTGTTGTGGACGCTATGCTGAGTCAATATATGGGATAATTTAATAACTTAAAAGATAATTACAAGATGGATTAAGATGGATTAAGCATAATTTAATTCTTAATAAAAAGAAGATGTTACTTTGTTATCGCGAAGCTTAGTTTCTCTAGATTGGTAACAAATCCACTATTCTGCTAAGTTTTAAATGCAAACAAATATGGCTACTATTCGAAACAATTAGGCTTAGCCGCAATTAACCAACTTTAAAATTGTTGATAATTGTACAGCTAAAACATGCAGGTTAACTAAAAGCATAAAAACCTTGACCGGAAGATAAGGACAACATAATTGAATCATTTCAAAGCGAAAAATGCACAATTTGCAAACATATAAGAATAAAGAAACTGAGCTCATTGAGCCGAGTAACAGAGTAGATATATATACATACGTATATTTATACACTTTTTGTGCGGCCGCAAAATAGGAGGTGCACATCTATATGCTATAGCAGTCATACATACAATTTCAACATTGTGAGGTTACTCGTTTTTAAATTACGCGAGATACGTTCATACGTACGTACAGATACCACAAAAAATCTCTTCTGAAACCATTTTAAATCAGTTTTATAATTCGTTTGGGGAAAAAGAGTGCTTTATTCTGTCCTTACGTACAGAAGTCACGCAAAAACATCGTTAAATTGCATTCGAAAGCGGTCAAAATGGATATTTTCGTTGAAATATGATACTCGAAATTTTTCGCGGTTACAATACTTCCTTTTTATTTCGTCACAAGGGAATAAAAATTTAGGCTTGGCCGCTCTTAACTTTTAAATTATTGATAATGCTAAAACTATAACATGCAGGCTAACTAATATATATATATATACTTTTGGTGGAATCGATTCCAACCAAAAAGAGAGATGCACAACTACATGTTATAGCAGTCCTATATACAAAATTTCAACGTTCTGAAATTACTCGTTTTAGAGTTATGCTAGATACATACATACATACACACATACATACGTACGTACAGACGCCACGAAAAAATCCTTTCTGATTCTATTTTAAATCAGTTTTATAAGTCGTTTGGTGAAAAAAGAGTTCTTTATTCTGTCCTTACGTACAGATGTTACACAAAAACATCGTTAAATTGCATTCGATAGCGGTCAAAATGGATATTTTCGTTGAAATATGGTTACCGGAATTTTACGTGATTACAATACTTTCTTTATTTCGTACAAGGAAGTAATAAAAATGTAAACGAAGTGACAGACGATAATTTTATTTATCGGTTAAATGTTTCTGTGTATGATCACTTTTGTGGCGTGTATTATCTTTGCTACCTTACATTTTTAAATTTTAGAAAAACAAAATAAGTCTTCTATGGAGATGATATGAAAAGTTATGGGGCTTCATATTCGAATTCATTAATTCATTTCCTGGCTACAGCGCATTTTTAAAGTGTACGAACACTTTTGGGAGCCACTGTATATAACAAGAGAAGAAAAATTCAGTCGAAAATAAACTTCCGGAATTTCGATCAAATTTTATAATAAGCTGAAATATAAATAAAATTTTTACATCGTTTGCTATTTATGTCACGGGTTATTCATTTATCGCACGAGGGAGAAAATAACAATATCTGCTTTAAGGCCACATTTAATTTCACCAATTTAATTCAATGTTGAGTTCATTAAAATGTAATTAAGCGTCTTCCTGTGTTCGCTAACCTCGAACTGTTAACCAGAAACCCATTTTAAGAACTTTTCTAACTTCACAATCGTAACCAGCTTTTAACTAGTTCAATAAGTACAAATTCAAGTGGATTTCTAGTTGATAAATGCTTTTCTACCTGCGAGCATTCTAAACCCAATTTCAAGGTACCACAAACAGTTAGAAATGCGTGGTGTCTGGCTTTTTGCTTCATTGCTCTATTGACGAAAACATCCGGAAATTAGGTCAAGAACAGCGGGTAAGAAAAAGCGATATTAAACCTTACGACTATTATTCCTTTATGAGATGAAATGTTTAAGCATGAACCGGCAAGAAATTAGCTCATTTTGAATTGCAGGAAGTAAAGAAATGATGGGAACCTCGTTTTCGTTCGGACTTATTATTTCCCAGTTCTTGGAATTTTTTCGTGCGAATCTGGAAACCACCTGAAAAATTCTTAAGCAGGGAAAAAATATTAAATGAAGTTAAAAGAAATATGCTGGCTGCGACAAAATTTGAAGGGAAAAGATACCGGTAAAGAAAGTGTTGCTGCTTTCATGATTATATGCAAATTACACGGAAGGAGACAATTTACATTACTTTAATACTCGTATTTTATCAGCATGCCTTCGTTGGTGTAACGGTTGCGGATGCGGCAAATTGGAGGTTTAAATGAAATTCGAGGTTTAAATTTTCGAAGTTTAAATGAAATGCAGTAAAAAATGCGTGTAATTTAATGTTCCGTACAGGGCAGTCATGTGGTCTGTACATCAGATTTTTTAATATTATACGCCTATTAGCCAACATAAGTAAATATATGTAGGTTAGGTTAGGTATAAGTGTAGGGGGCCTCCTATTATTTACCCTGGGTAGGTAGGTATAGGCCCCTTACCCTAGCTATCCAGATTAGCAAAGCCTTCCTGGGACCCACGGTGCTGTTTTGATGTAGAGGTGCTTCTGTTGTCTGGAGCAAGCGACATCACAAGCTCTGCCACTGCTGGCGGCGTCACTGTCTTATGCCAATGCCTACTTTGGCTGCTATTGCATGTTCATCATACCTAGTCGTTCATTGTTTAATTTGGTTGTTGATGAGCACATTGAATTTTTGGAATAATTGAATTACTCATATAAGTTCGTTGACTAGCTGGTGTGTTTAAGTGCTTCTTACCATTTATATGCCGATTTGAACTATTTTGAAATGTTTTTATTATTTGCTGCGTCAGCTAAGGATTCGAACATTAATCATTGGTTATTCTTTAATGAATGAGTTGGAGGATCACTCTGTGTTGCACAGTTCTAGACCCTTTGATGCCAGAGTATCCATTATTTGGGATATGCGCTTCCTCATATGGTTATTATTGAGTGCGCTTCTGAGATACGGATTCACATCTTGGTCTAGTCTTCGTCTTGTTAGGTGCAGATTTGCTGTTATGCTGCATGTGAATAGGTTATGTTCTGGATCTCCCCTCTGCCCACATACACAAAGATCTGAAAGTGAGAGATTCCTCTTGTAGAAGTATGTGGGGAAAGAGCCGTGGCCTGAGATCAGCCATGCTATTTGTCTACTTATGACGTTTGGGATGGAGCATATTTATGGATACAGGTCGTATGTGCGCCTGCCCTGTTCAGCTGAGTCCCACCAGTTCTGCCATGCTTATATAGTAAATATATGTACAAGTACATGCAGTAAATATATGTACAAGTACATGCAGTAAATATATGTACGAGATCAAATTTGAAAATGTACATTTTTTATAATTCATTTACGTACTAATTATAAAAAGATATAATTGTTGATTTATGCATACTCCGTGGCACTGCTTTTATATCGGCTGCATATATTTAGGTACTAAAAAATTTAAAAAACTCTTTACGAGACCCATTTAAGAAGCCTCTGTTTTAGACTATTTTGTCATGGGCTGTTCTGTGGTGAGGTATCTTATTACAAACTACATTTTGTCTTGGGCTGTTTTGTCGGGGAACCTAATTTTCCTCACTGATAAAGTTGAATCTTCTGAGATTCCCATTCTTCCCGCACCAACATATTTACTTAAATGGGTGTGATGATTTTCTCAGAAAGGACCTCTATCTGATATTGTAAAATGTTGTCAAAAATTAAAAGCTGTCATCCAGTAACTGATCTTATTTAGAGCTTAAAATAAGAGCTATTTTGCATTGCTCTGAGTAGCATTTCATTCTGGAAGCATCTTTGGTGAAGTAAGATCGCTGATTAGTCAAAAAAGTAACAAAAAAGATGAACATGATTTTGGTGTAAAAAATGCATGTTTTATTTATTTTTCTGGTATTTCAGTTTTTTTTGTTTGTTATAGGACAACACGCGCCAAACTGTTTTTTACGGAAAGATATAAACTCTATTGACCGTCATTAAATTGAATGCATTAATCTTACCTCTTATAGCATTGTTCTTGTTTCCAAAGTCATTACTGGCAATAAAAAGATTTTAAAATATATCGTTCTATTTCTTTTTTTTCGTTTATTGAAATAACTGCCCTAAAAGTGACAGCAGAGGATCGGTAAAGTCGCTGAACACTGGTAGTTCGGTCGAGAGTTTGAATCCTAGCGAAGGGGCTGCCTGCATGGGCGTTTTCTTGATTTTCCGCATGTATAACATCTATACGAGCCATTTTCCCTTAGAAAGTCTTCCACGAAGGCATTACTCCCCTTAGGCAGATAGTCTTCGAATGGTTTTCCTTAATTAAATATACATAAAATACTGTACCTAATTTCTTTCTGGATATTCGTGATATTACTTTATTAGAAGTTCATTTTTGCTGTAGATAAATACAGAATTTCGAACGCATTTCTGGCGTAACTAATGAAAAATTTATGATCTTGGATTTAGAAATATTTTGTAGTACAACGCTTGAAAATAATTTAGTAATACATATACATTTTGATATCCATCGAAAGAAAATGTATACAATGTGGACCGGGCAGGTAACTCAGTTACGGATTTAATAAGAAACTCATTTATATATCTTAATTTTAGATGTAAGTTAATGAAAAAAAAATGGTAATTATATCAATGGAAGAAAGTTAAAAAAGAGAAGGAAAAAAATTTGTGACTTCCAGTCAGATGAAAATTATATGGAAAATTCTTCTCCAGTTTTCTTCAAGATAGTGAAACAGACCAAGAAAATAAATTGTGAGAATGAAATTAGCTCTGAAAATAATCGTTGTTAGATTGCTGAAAGGAAGAAGGAAAATGAGAGTATAATTTATTTTTTTCTTGCGAAAAAGTATTTCTTCCTGGGGAAGTAGTGAAAGTGGATCATATTAATGATTAGACCTATGAAAACATATGGCAAATAGTGGGAAAATGGGCAGAAAAGATCACTTTCTGGATCACATTCCGAATGTTAAAACATATTCGGTCAAAAACAATGGATGATATCTTATAGTAATTATAAAAAGATTTTTCAATTTCTGAGAGTAGTTAAATTGTACAGGAGACATTCAGAGCCGCGTTCCGGTATTTCTCAGCTCTTGAGATAAATCATAATTCTAGCCGAAGCGCACCGGAGCTCTAATTAAGATCAGCTCCAGCTGTTCTCTTTATGAAACTGGAGCACAATTTCAACAGAAAATTCTTTTGATCCAGTAACACTTTATTTTAATTATAAGTAAGATTTTGAAATCGGTACTGACTTCTAAATCTGTACCTTTTTCCCTGGGAAACAAACCCATTGATGGAAGTTGAGACGTTTAGGCAAAGCGAAAACCTCGCCCACGTAATGAAAGCTTACCTTGTAGGG
>KK119492.1:692553-712142 GCA_000611955.2 Stegodyphus mimosarum
GATAAATTGTTTGGGAATGGGCGAACTTCTTGTTGTTGCCTGTTTGTGTCTTTGATTCTTCTGATTAAGTGACAGTGGCTTTAATACAACGAAATACTGAGATGAATGGCTCAAACACATTCAACGCAAGTGATTTCTCATGAAAAAAAGCATTTGCGTGTCGATGTCAGTTACATCGGTAGGTAAGAGATTGTTAGACTCCTCCTTGTTTTCAAAGCCACGAGTTTTCGTTAAAATTTTCTTCCACGATCAAACCCTATGTCTAACATTCTTTCTATCCTCATTAATGACCTTTGACTGTTTTACTCTTTTCCACTGTTCACTTTCTCTGTTTCAGTCTTATGCTGAAAAAGTATGATTTATATTCTACCATTCCAAGTTCAAGAAAAATCCCCACCATTCTTTGATATATTATCTATATCTATAAGAAGAAAGTCTGTCTGTTTGTTCGTTTAAACTACTATAGCTACTATACTACTACAGTCTACTATAGCTACTACACTAGTACAGTCTACTATAGCTACTATACTACTATAGCTACTACAGTCATTACTATACTTATCGTCACCAAACTTCTTACCATTCTTTTCTGGGTCCTGGAAAAGGTCAACGTCCACTTCCCCCCAAAAGAATTAGGTATAACCAGAGATATTAATTAAAAACTCGGAAAAACGATAATTTTCATCCTCACTTTTCCGAGTGGCAACAGTCTCACAAGCTGGAGATGAAAATCTGCTTTATTTCGAGAAGTGTTGCCACTGCTCGTTTTCAAATTGTAGAGTTTGTTACTAAAAAATTTCCAAGTCTCACAATGAAATAAAAATAGCATTGCCAAATATTAAATACATTATTCCCGATTCCAAAAATTCGTGGGAAGCTATTTCGACTATTCCGATCTTCGTACGACTTTAATCAGCCTAAATATTAATTAAAAACTCTAATTTTCGCACTCATTTTTCCGACTGGCAACAGTACCGCGAGGTTGGAGATAAAAATGCTTTATTTCGAAAAATGTTTGCTGCTGCTCGCTTTCAAATCATACAGTTTGTAAATCAAAAATTTGTAAGTTTTACAAAATCTGTATATGTCTGTCTGTTTGTTTGTTTGTCCGCGTTATTAATTTCTGTTTAATTATGATAAATTTTTTGCCACATTTAGTCGACTAAAATGGAATATGGTTGGAATATTGGATGGAACCTGAGCTTTTACGACCATTTTATTAGAAAAACAAAAATCATTAAAATTGCGTGCCATTGTTGCTGATATAATGAGAAGGTTTATTTTTCTATCGAAATTTTTTACGTTTGTTCCATACCGCATGAGACTGAAAAACGTATGACTATGAATCGCATTTTTTTCATCGTTATTAGAGAAGGATTACAGCGGTATCGTTCTCTCTGATGTTGGATGCATTACTCTTAATCTAACTTAAGTGGCATCGGGTACTTCCGTTAGTATGGTATAATCAAAGATTAAATTCAGAAATCTCATCAGATTTCGGCTCCGCTATTTCTCGGATTTTGAAAGGAAATTTTAGTTCTGGTTGGAGCCGCTAAGATGAGATGTAGTATTTTATTCCGTTATTTAACTCTTTGTCGTAAATTTAACTTAATTTGTTATGCTTTTATTTAATTTTTACATTTATTTTAAATTTAGTAATGATTTATTATTTTATTTATATATTTTTGTTTCCTGACGGCCTTCTAATTTTAGAAATTAAACTCTGAGTTTCAGAACTGCACAAATAAAACTTAAATGCCTTTAATAATCTTTATAACGATTACAAAAAAGATAATCTGAACATTTTAAGATCCAATATGATCTTTTGGAGAATTAACCATTGAATTTCCAAAAATTTTTAAAAAGTAATTAAAAATTAAAAAATAAAAAAGTTACAGATTAAAAGGAAATTGCAATTTTAATCTTGATACTCAGTTTCAATTTAACATTTGAAATAATTTTAAACAAAGCGGTTATGATAATATATTAACTTAGAAATAATCCTCGAGAAATTAAAGATAATAAATTATAAAAATCTTTTATTTAAAAGAAGTTGTTCAAAATGGCGAAAACAAACAGTAGAACAAAAACTTGCTATGACATCATTTTATCGATAATAATGATATCACTTTACCGATTATTCATTATAATGATCAATCATTATTAATTAATCGATTCATCATTATACTTTATAGATTAATTATTAAAATTATTACGTAGATTAATCATTATTAATAATATTATAATTAATAATAAGCCGGAGACATATGCAGGTGTTAAATGAAGAAAAGATTTACTTCTTCAAACTGTAACGGAGCATTTATATCACGGGATCGCTTGTGCATGAGGCTTGCAGAAAATATTTCTCTCAAGCGGCAATACTTCCTATTTTGTTAGTACGACGAATCCGGGAAGAGAAAAGAATAAACACCTCGATGAGATTTCCTTCAATGTATTTAAAAAATGGAATATTAATAAACATGGATGTAACTATTTTTAAAGTAATAACTTATAAGACTACCAAGAATTATTAATAAAAAGTCTATACACTTTTCTATCTCTAAAATTTTCCTGTTATATTTTTCTATTATATTTTCTATAAGAGCATGTTAATATTCAGAAGCAGGTAATAGTAATATTCACTTATAAATGATAAAAAAGTTCTTTCCAATGATGATTTAATCGGATTTTTCATAACTTAATTAAAAAATTGAATTTTTTAGCTAAAAAATAAACTTTTGATGTTTTCCATATCTTTCAAAACTTTAGTGACTCTTTTAGAGTTAGTTTTAGTTTTACTTCTCTTTTTTTCCTTTCAAAAAGGAAACTTTCTTCTTTTCCTTCTCTTCTTTTCCTTTTTACGTTTAAAAAAAAATATCTGAAAGAGTTCAGATTTTAACGGTCGCCCAAAAGGGTTTGTTAAGGTTTACTTTACTTTCTCTGATCTTGCAGTATACAGGTCTGCTCTTGCACTCTTTTCCTGCTAACTCATTTCTTTTTGTCTTTTTAACTGTATTATTAAGCATTATTTGTCACCCTGACGTACAGTGGTTAGGGGAGCCGACTACGATACCGAAGGGCCCGGGTTCGAATCCTGGAAAAGGATTTTATTATCTGTTCCCTCATAGAAGGTAACGTTGGCCCCCTGTTAGGCGCCTCCATAATAAAATGACCATTACTTCTGGATTTAGTAGTTGCGGAAGCCGAAATGGCTAATGCCTGAAAAGAATTAAGCATAATTCTCTTCGCACTTATTCCATGGGCAATTGAACAGCAAAATTACAAAACATTTAAGAGCAGTACAGCAGCATATGTTTAGAATTCGCGATACAGTGCTATTTCTCAGTTCATGATATCACTGCTTAATTTTCTCAGTAAGATGGCTTGCAAAATATTTTGTTTCCCTTCTTATTGTTAACGTTTTGTGTGTTAAATTTATTAATTAAATATCATGTTCTTCGCACTTATGCCACATAAAATTCAATTCAACAGCAAAATCCCAAAATATCTAAACACAATATAACTTAAAAAAAAAAAAAAAAGATCTTGCGCTCTGGGAAAAAAAAAATGTTTTATTCCGTACAGTGTTGCCACTGTTCGCTTTCAAATCGTTGAGTTTGTTAATCAAAAATTTTTTTAATTAAAGTTTTATAACATATGAAATATAAGATTCCAGTTTTCCAGGTGCATATGTTCGGCTAGAGGACTACATTAGGCAAAATTTGATGGCCCTACGTTCCTTCGTGTTTTCACATTGCCAGGAGAATACGTACATATATGAAGATTTTTCATTTTTTAATTTCTTGAAATATAATACTGGGCGATAATATTTGGTGGCAACAATTTGAAAAATGATACAGCCGTTTGTAGTAGACGATGCAAAATCCTGTTCCAAGAGTACTCATTCGGGACAAACCATTCGGGCTTAAAAAATGCCCCCCTTTTTTTTCTTTTTGCTTCTTTTTTTTCCTTTCGCTTTTTCTTTTTTATTCTTTCAGAAGTGCGAATTATTATTCTAAGATAATATAATGAGCATAAACAAGAAAAGTTTTAAAAAGCAATGTTAGTGGAAAAAGAGAATAGGAAAAAATTAAAACACTACTTTAAAAATCTGAGTACTCTTTCATATGATTTAAAAAATTAAATTTTTTAAAAAAAAGAAGACAATTACAAGCATTTTATTATAAAGTCATTAATTTTTGTATAATGTAACTTTGGTTTACGGTCTGATACTTTTCCTGGTTTACGTTTAATTACATTTTAAGTTTTTTTAGTTTAACCTAATTAAGGGATAGTGAACGCAATACAGGCAAATAATTAATGTACTTTGTTTTCATGGATGGCGGTCAAGATCGACCAATACCCTATAAAGAGTGTACGACAACCCATTTTCCACTAAAGAATGTTTCACAATGTGATTAAATGCCCAAACCGCAAGTTGTGCTTACTTAAAAGCATACGCAATTTTGTTACAGTTACCTTCATGTTTCAGAACGTATGACCGCAATTGCTGGAAACATTCTGCGTGCGAATGCTGCAGTGTCGCATGTATCTTTCTGATTTCATGATTTACTAGTGTATTACGCTCAATTAACGCTGTAATGAATCTTCCCAAATAAAATTCTGGAAACTTTGAAATACTGTGAATTCTCTCCAAATAAATTTAAGAAATCTTGACATTAATTTAAAGAAATTTTCGGAACTCTCAAGCAGCGAGAAAGTCAAATAAACTGCGAAAAAATTCCCACATGAAAAACTTCTTTTTCAGCTAGTTCTGAACGAGTTCCCTTTCAGTTTCGTTCGACTTCGTTTAAAATAGGCTGCTCCAAATTTTTATTGTTTTTTTAATCTGAGAAAGGTATGATTGTTTTTCAATTCGAGCAGAAAAATGTATCTACTTAACACAGAAAATTATTGCGATGAATCCACAATGTATATAAATACAAAGCTTCCATTTACGCTTTTACAGTGCATAAATTATTACATTTTATTGTGTAATATAATACAATGAAAAATAAATAAATAAATAAATAAATAAATAAAAAAACTTAAAGGCTTTACGGTTTCATATTACGCTCAAACGGGTGTGTTTTTACAGACACATACACGTTTCGAGAGCATTTGGGCTAACGCCACATTTGACTAAAAATATTTAGAAAACTGCATATCTTTAGAATTTCCGATGGACAGTCTCGCGCGCTGGAGATAAAATTTGTTATTCGCTACAGTGTTTACACTCCTCGCTTTGAAATCGGTAGCCCAAAGGGTGTTAGCCCAGAAAGGTTATTAATTTTGCTTTAGCATTTTGTGGCGTTTCACTATAAATGGCGTTTCACTTTTTAAATCGTTGACATCAAATATTAGAGCCCTGCATTATATTTAAAGAATTAAATAACGAAGAATATGCATGAAGGTATGCATGTTTCTCTCATTGTGGAAAAACAACGGCATCTAGAGACATCAGATTTTGAATACAGTGTCCTCCGCTCGAATGTGGGCATCTGAAAGACAAAATTTGGGATTTGTTTTATTATCTACTTCATATTTTGTAAACCTTTAACAAATTTTTAATTAATAAACTCGTCGATTCCAAAGCGAGAAACGGCAACACTGTACAAAAACAAAAACAAACACATACACTCACACACAAACAAACAAAACGGAAACAAACAATCTCCAGCGCGCGAAACTGTGTATCGGAAATTCTAAACATATGCTCCTTCACATTTTTTGTGATATTGCTGTTGACTTGAATTTTATGGTTTAAAGGCGAAGAACATGATATTTAATAAATAAAGTAACGCATAAAACGTTAAAAAAAACGCTGCTTTGGACGTAATATAAAATCTGAAAGCTTCCAGATTTTTTTTTAATTGTTGAGTTTTTTAACCAAGAATTAGTTAAATTTAAGTTTAAAAATATGAAATAGAAAATAAAACAAATTCCAAATTCAGTCTTCCAGGTACCCAAGTTCGGGTGGAAGACTATGTTATTGAAAATATGATGACTCTAGGCACCGTTGTTATTTCACAGTGCAAAGAACATACACACATTCATGTAGATTCTTCATTATTTAGTTTCTTTAAATATACTACAGGGGGCTAAAATTTGGTGGCTGCAATTTCAAAAGTGATATAATCGTTTATAGTGATTCGAGGCAAAATGCCGTTTCGAGACTGATAGCCCTTCTGGACTAAAGCCCATTGGGGCAACAAATATTTTTATGCAATGAGATTTTATTTTAAAATAAATTGACTTAAAAAGAGAAAAATAATTTTTCATATAATTAAACGGAAATAGGAGTTTAACTAATTCTATTTACAAAATTCATCTACAATTCTACATGGCGAATAAGAGAAGCGTGGTGTGCCACGATCAATTAAAAAAGGTAATGGCTTCTATATTTGAAAATTCAATTAAACTAATAGATTTCGTCATTTAGGCTCTCCACTCTTTTGCTATTTTTCAGAAATAAAGAAATGTCTGATAACTTAGTAAAAAGAAATTAATTACTTTCTTTTGGACATTGAGTAGTTAAATGTACCATATTTTTGCATGCATTTTATCTGCATAAGAGCCATGTAACTAGCTTGCGAGAGCCGCACACGGCTCGCAAACCGCCCTTTGGGAAGTCTTTCGGTTTACCCCGAAATTTCTTGATGATGCATTACGTTATGCTTCGTTAAGACGATGGTTTTGTCGTCAAAAAGCTTTGTGGTTTAAGGCATAATTGGGAAGGGAAAGTTGCGCATGCGTAAATGTGTAGCTGACTCAACGAAACCGTCGACTAATGTTTACCTCTCTGTGATTGGTCTGCTGTTATGCCAAGCTTAAATTTGAAAAGTTAAAAACTTAGGAAAATCTTTAAACCAGTTTTTCTGATGCAGCAAGCTCTGATTGCCTAGCAGCGAAGCTCGGCTTAGACCACTTATGATTTTAAAACCACCGCGTGAACGAAGATTTACGCTATTAGGCTTTTATCATTTAAGCGGCGTGGAAGATAACCAGTTTTTAGAGAGCTGCCATTTGACATGGCATAAGATGTTTACTTTATAACTACCAAATTATAACTTAAAAAATAAACAAAAAAAAAAAAACTATTTTGTACCAAGGAATACAACATACGGTTTCAGATATGCCTTTTGTTAATTTCGTTATTGCTGCAAATTTCCGCAGTTACGTATTGAATATATCGCAGTTTAGATGCATATGTATTTTAAGTTATGACATTTAGATATAATTTTAGAAATAAAATACATTGCTCGGTTTTGACTTTAAAAGCGATTTGGTGAAAGTTTCTGAAATTAGTGGGCAGTTGCATTACTTTAACATGGCATTTATCATTTCTTTAGTCTAGTAAGTGATGCTGTTGTGCGAGAGTTATAGTATTTATCTGCTACGCAGTCTGGCAAATAGCCAGTTTCCAAAGTGTGGCCATTCCACATAAAGTAAGATTTTAAATTTACCCTTTTTTATAATTGTATTGCTTAACAAATTAAGCCTTTCAAAAGTAATAAACTTATTTTTCAAAAATCGAAGGCTTTATTATATTTTTTGATTGTTAACTGTGTTTACTAACGACAATTATTTTTGTCTTTAGTGAAGGCTGGGTCGCTAAGACTCGCCACATTGAGTTATGTTACGCTTCGAGGCCATTTATCATTCACACGATGTGACATTTGTTATCATTCCACAAGGACTTAATTTAACTCCTACATGGCTAAACAAGTAGCAATTTTCGAAGTGTTTCATTTGACATACCATAAAAAAAGCTATATTTTTATACATCAAAAGCTTATATTTTAAGTTTATTAACTTATTTTAATTGATATAATTTAAAATGATTGCAACTTTAAATAAACTGTAATATGTTCAATTGATTATTTACGTAAATATTTGCAGCATTGCTTTGATTAATAAAAGATGTTCCTCGCGCCGTCTGTGTCTCATTTGGCATAGAAGAGTTTGGTTTTAAAAACATTCTTGCTAATATGAAACAGTATAACTTTTCGTCTTTTCTCTCCCGTGCAATCTCTGAAATTCCTATTTTGTAATATTGATACATTTCAATAATGTTTTTAAATTGAATTTCCGTTGCTTGGAGGTGTAATATGGAGTTTCCTTTTTATAATTTATAGTGAATTATTGCTTTATTGCTTTGCAGCTTTAGCGCAAGTCTTGGGCTTATTAATTTACTTTTAATTACTTTCATTATGAATATAAATTCAAACTAATAGCAGCTTTAGAGCTATTTTAATAACAGCCTGCTCTCTGTGTATTATATCTCCAAGAAACTTTGTAGTTTTGTCGCCAATTTAGAATAATTTTCTTCAATAGAAAACTACTTATTACGACAACCCTATTTGCTTCCATCTCTTAATACGTAGTTACATTCCACTCATTTGGTTTTTTAAAATTTTAAGGCAAGTTGGTTAATTTTTGCTTACTAGTTTGATTTTTTAATTTTCTTTTTTACTAAAGTTTTTAACTTTAATTTTATGGATTATTACTTTTAATATTCTTATGACTTTTTAAAATTTATTCTTGAATCTACTTTTGTTTTTACTTTTGTATTTGAAATGAAAAGGGAGTGTAGGGGATATGCCTTCTAAAGTAAGCGTCTCGTTCAGATTAATTGTGTTCTCAGTGAAAACATTTTGATCTTAAAGATTATTTGCTTTTTAGAAGATTCTTTTGGTTTAGTGACTAATATCTTTATTTTGATTGAGTATCAATTAGTGATTTGAATCTAGCAAATAATTTGACGCTTACTTGGAAGTAAGATGAAACACTCTCTCTTATTTTAGTTACTGTTAATTGATGGTAGATTGGTTTATCCCCTTGATAAGTCATTTAATCTGCTATCAATAACAATAACTGGTTTTTCAATACTTAAAAAGTTTACTTTTGATTTTGGCATTTTTGAGACTTTAGTCTTTCCTTAACTGTGTTTAAAGCAAGGAGGACTGAAAATTCTATAAATTTTTTTAAATTCTGAAAAATACCTTTTCAATAGTGTTTTTAAATTGAATTTCCGTTGCTTGGAGGTGTAATATGGAGAGTTTTCTTTTTATAATTTAAAGTGAATTAATTAGTAAATAATATATTCATAATTGCTATTGTCCCCCCCCAAAAATATACTTATTTTAAATTTTTTAGGAAAATTTTTCTAAATTTAATCTAAATACAATTATTTCTAAATCTATATTGTATGTGTCATAAATGGAATTAGTTCTAAATCTATATTGTAAGTGTAATAAATGGAATTAGCAATTTCTTTGATGCTGTACAATAACAGTGCAAGGCCCATCTTATCACGCGTACAATATAATTTCCCCCATATGCTCATTTTAAAGTTTTGCGGGAAATTTTTCTAAATCTTGTTGGTATGGAAATCTCAGTAATTTTTTATAAAGTAATATTCCCAGGTTATTAAAATAGTTTTATAAAATAATATATGGCTGACGTGTATTCATTTTACAGTCATATGCTGTATTCATTCATATGATATTTCTACTCACTAGAAATCATATTAATAAGATAACACAAATTTGTTACTGAAATTTTTGCTATAACGGGGGAAAAAAAATTCCCGAATTGAAGATGCGTATGATAACTAAAAAGTGAAGTATTTATTAAAATCTTAGATCTTTATGGACGTTCGGACTACAAATAAGATGAATTAAATTCAATAATGCCAAAAACAATTTTTTTAAGAAAAGAAAACTACAGTAAAACCGCAAGCGAATTGTTGTCATTCCAAGGAGAAATCTATCAATAACTATGAGTGATGTTGATAGCATTCTAGATAGTATTCTGTTCATTTAATTCCAGATAAAACATTTATCAAGGAAAATCTTGAAGTTAATTTCATGTAAAAGTATTCAGAAATAATAAAATTGACAAATATAATGAATATAACAATGTGCCATTACAGTTTATTGTGAGTAGCTTGATGATCGATTACTCAAGAAAATCGTTTCATTCAATTTCAACATGAGATTCTGCTTAATTCTTTAGCGCGCTACATATACTGCCATCTGTCGACAAAATATGAAACAAAATTTGTAGAAAATGAAGAATAGATCTGGATATTTAAGAGAGATACGATTGAAAGATTTAGTTTGAGCTTAATCGTCTAAAAAGTACTTTACAACTTTTAAGCTACGCTCTTCTTGAAATTTGGAAAATTTTAAATCGCATTTTGTATACTAAAAATAAATGAAAGAAAAAATGGAACATTTGAGCATGCATAAATTAGCTAATGTTATTTAAAATTTCATAATTTTCTATCAGTTTTTTAAGAAAGTTTTAAAAACTGGGACTTAATAAATTTTCATACTGCGAGCTTTCCGAAATAGTAGTTCTATTTAGTTATAATTAAAGTAATTTTAACAACTATCGCGATAATTAACAAATAATCTTAAAAATTTGGTCAATTTTTTTTATCACTCAAATTATTTAATTATTACAGCTTCTGAGATTCCCAATGAACTTTTGCTTTCAAAGTAAATTTCATTTTTATTTACCATCACTGCTGTACAGTATACTGCAAATTTTATTGCATTTTTAAGACATGGGAATTTCCCGCTTTTAAATTTAGTAAATGAGATTTATTCCATTTTTGTTTATTAATATAAGTGTTAACACTGTAATAGTTTTATTCATTAAATATAAACAAAAAACCTTATGTATACACCACATAACTTCCTTGTAAGGAATATTAAATTATACGCATTTTTTCCCGCATTTCATTTAAACATATTTCCTCGAATTTCATTAGAGATGTATTTCTCATTCAATTAATTCAGATCTCACTTCGCGACAAGGCAAAAATACATAAAACTCAAAATATTTATATTAAAAATAGAAAGATATAGAGAAACATAAAACACCAACAGTTAAAACAATTACAAAGAATTTTTTTTACAATTAAAATTACAGTTTCAACGCAAAAACAAGTTCCATCAGCTGACAAGAAGGCAGATTTTCGGTGCAAAAAAGCAGGTTAACTAAAGGCATAAAAACCTTTACCGGAAGATAAGAACAACATAATTCGATCATTTTAAAAGCAAAAAATGCACAATTATATATAAAAAAAAGAGTATATATATATATATATATTTATATGCTTTTGGTGCGGCTAATTGCAACCAAAATAGGAGGTGAACATCTACATGTTATAACAGTCCTATATTCAAAATTTCAACGTTCTGAGGCTACTCAGTTTTGAATTATGCGAGATACATATATACGTACATACGTACACAGACATAAGAAAAAAATCTCTTCTGAATCCATTTTAAATCAGTTTTATAATAAGTTTGGAGGAGTCATTCATTCTGTCCTTATGTACAGATGTTACGCAAAAACATCGTTAATTTGCATTCGATGGCGGTCAAAATGGATATTTCCGTTGACATATGATGCCCGAAATTTTTCGCGATTATAATGCTTCCTTTTTACTTCTTGCAAAGTTAAACGTTATGGCATTTCTATCAAAAGGTTATGCCATTTCTATATAAAATTTATGAAAACAACTTGCAAATGTTTCAAAAGAACGAATTCATTGAAATATTTCTTCAAGCAAGAAAATATATAAATTTATTTAATACAAGAATTATTTTTCTTCTGCACCATTTTCAGGATTATATTCTGTTATTTTCTTGAATGTTTTAGAGACAGAATTTCCAGTTAATTTGATATAACTCTTAGTTATCACTTATATACATATTTTGTTTTACACTGTTTAATATTACAGAACAACTCCCGTTAATTCAGAATATGTAGTTTGAGTTATCTGCAGGTTTACATCACAGGAAAAAAATTAAGATTAAAATGTCCGCCATGGATCAAATAATCAATGACCAAATGTGAAATATAACCGCTGAAACAAGCTTACAGTACACGCCGCTTAATGCGATCGCGGTTAATGCTATCATTCGGATATTGATATCGAATCGCCCAAGCCCGCTCATCTGTATGCGAAAGATGAAAAATGTGTCGCTTATTATGATTAATTATGATTAATAATTCGGTTAATATTATCACTGTGAAATAAATTTTTAAACTGAAATAAAGTCGCCAAATGCTAGATAAATTTACCAAATGAGAGATAAAATCACCAAATAAGGTCAAAATATATTTTAAAAATTGCCAAGAATTACACAGTATCACCAACTAAGGGATTATATCGCTAAACAGCCTATTTTCGACTTTAGTCAGCCATTTAAATTCAGGCAAAACAGCAACTTTATTTTGGCTAAGATTTTGAATAACTATCGATTTTTAGGATGATCAGACACAGGCCCCTCTTCTTCAGGAGCAAAAAGAAATCCCCCTGTTCTCCTTCCTCTTCTTTCTGTAGAATCCCCCCTCTTCTCCTCAGAAACACACACACACACACTAAAGAAGAGAGAAGAAAATCCCCTGAAAACATCTACGATAAACTTCGGTTGCTTTTGTGCTTAATTTTAAATTTTACATTTGCGTGCTGGATGCCGTTCCAGTATTAATATTAGTTGCATAACACTGGCCAAACAATATCCAGAAATATTATGTAATATTCTGTTAAAGGCCTTGTGAACAATTTGCAAACAAATTTTTGGGTTTTCCTGATTAAATTTCTCTGGAAATACGTATTTATATGCATCCTGATGTATTTATATTAAATTAAATGTATTTATATTAATTAAATTTCTGTCGAAATACTTATTTATATGTATCCTGAGGTATTTATATTAAATTAGCTAAATTGCGTTTTGTTTTTGAAGAATTTTTTTCTCATCGCTTAAAACCGGCAAGACCGTATATATACGACCTAAAATATGTTTTACAATATCTGTAAGAACGTATATATATGTGAATATTAAAATATGTCAGAGAAAGTACGGCAATATATTAAAAGTTCACAAATCCATGTATAAAATAACAGAAGAATTTTTACATTAAAATCAAGAAAATAATTTTTTCTCGTAGTAGTTTTTGGAAATTTGTTAATTAACGTTACCAAATAAGCGTCGGCAAACGTAAAATATAAAGCGGCGTCTGCACTAATGTCTAAATTGCCTTGTTAATCCTAAAGATATGCACGCTGTGGATATACTTTGAAAGTCGACAGGCATAATACTTGGACAAAAATTTCATGTGAATATTTGTATATTTTGAAAATTGTATACTTTGTACGTAATAGACATACAATAAAGGGTTAAAAAGACAATGAAGATTCGATATCTTGAACTCCGAGATTGAGGTATATTTCAGCGCATGCTCCTGGTTAATCTGGAATCACACGGTATCGAACCCCCAGGAGAAAGCTACTTTTCTTTGACAACCTCTTCAATTTGAATTTCACTTTTATAGAAGAAAATAAAGTTTCTATTCCTGATAACCCTCAGAAGAAAAGGACTATTCAACTGAGTAATGAGAATTAACCTCCAGTTATTTACCCTCGCCCATATGTTACATGGAAAGAATTCAACTGAGTAATGAGAATTAACCTCCAGTTATTTACCCTCGCCCATATGTTACATGGAAAGAATTCAAATCTCTTTTTCAATCACCACAACACTTAATATTTTCTACATCGCCCTCACCAGAGACTAGATCAAACTAGCTTTCTCCTCAAACGCACTCTGTCAGAGGGTGTTAGTCAGTTTGACGGAAGCAGACGTACAATTTTGCACGTACAGGAAGAAAACAGAATTACAAATTAAAGTTGTTTTTCAAAGCCTATCTGCCAGTACTGACACCAGCAAAGTCGTGAGGAGCATCTTGATAACGGTTTCGCCATCACAAGGATTGCCTAGTTTTCGAGGAAAATGGCAGATGACATAGTGATGCTTTTTGTGTTTTTTCGTTCAGGTGCAATGCGCTAAAGCGGGAAGACAAATTTACCACCTTAGAACGCTTGCGCTGGTCAGGTGATCAGTGTTAGAAAATGCAAGAAAAATTGTTATGGTATGCTCCTGTTTTCAGCGTTTCAGGAACTATTAGATCGGATGTAACAATAATCCAGGGTATTACAGGCGTGGGAAACGATACATTACCTGCACTTGCAAATTGCCTAAGGATAAAAAATCAAAGATTTAAATCTGAAAATTTTCTCTCGTACAAGGACTGTCATTTGTACCTTAAATTTTGATGCCAAACTTCCAAAAAGAGCTTTGGCATTCCTATGGCACATAGGAAGAAATCCCCACATTAGGATTAGCCAGAGCTTGCATCGGGAGATACGAATGCTGATCTTATCAAGTCACTGTTTATGGAATTTGATTTAGTTCACCTTATTAGCAGTATTGTTAACGTCATCAAAGAATTCAAGATGTCTGAATTACCTTCAGATAAGCTAAGCTTTTACTTGCACTTTGCCAAATAGATTTAGTTCTGGAAAGTACTAAATTACACTAATTTTTATTTTTTTTTATCATTGCATGATGCTTACGTAGAAGTCATGTAACCTATCTCTATCCTGCACACTGATGACAGCAGAACTCCTTCACTGATGATTGACAGAACCTTTCATTCGCGCCTCAGACAACTACGATTTCCTCGCATGATCCAGACTATGTGTTTTGTAAGAGACAAGGCGTCTCGTTGCCAGAAGATTAGAACAATATTTCTCTGCATTCTCATGTCTTACGTGGAAAGCTTCCAGATTTCTGAGAAGTACTGCACAGGTAGCCCAGGTATAGGAAAAAGAGTAAACCACTGCAGCATTGCAGTAGCTGTTTGTAGCCAAAGCATTCGACTCCTTCCCAGCGTCGGATTAAGAAAGACTACTAGATGGAATAAGCAGTTAAAAGATTTTGGTGCTCCCACATATTACCATTTGATTTATTCTGCTAGGTCTTCAGAATATATTAAGACTTTAAGGCTATAACGTAGAGCTCACACTTTGTGAAATTTTGACCCTTGAATGGAAACGTTTTCCTGAAATCTGTGAAAAGTCAACTGCCAGCCAGCTGCAGTCTCAGAAGAAAAGCCCAGCATGATAATTCAGAGCTATTAAAGGGTTAGGTAATAATTTACAAGATGATGTCACATCTGTCAGACTTTATCAGTCAAAGTACTGACTTTATGTAATAAACCGAAACTTTTATTATACTTTATTAGATTTCAAATATCTCTATTACCGTATTTCTTCAAAAACATAACAAATGAAAAGTAGTCATAGATTAACTACAGGTAATTATCGCAACATAGGTAACTACAGGTAATTATCGCATATTAATAGCAATCTACAGTTCAATAAGAATGTATAGTAGTGTTAGCATTACAGTATCTTGTAAGATATATTCATTTCTACTTCCCTGCAACTTGAATGTCGCCCGTTCTTATTGTTGTCTCTGCTACTTCTTAGTAGCAACTTCTTTCTTCTTCTTCCACTTAAATCATCCATAAATAATTAGGGAAGGTGCAGATGATTGGTGAAATCGTAAACTGAATGTCACTTGGTGTTCATTCAGCTGTAACTGGTTGTTTCTTGTATAGTCCAACAACAGTTAGAAAGGAAAAGTTCGGCGTAACCTTCGTAGGTAGTTTGCTAGAAATTTTCTTTGTTAGTAACCGAAAACAACCACTATGGGGAGCAAACCACTATGTGGTCCTTTATAAAGTTTAGCGGAGCTTTTTTTTATTATCCCAATGCACTGATGAAAGGAAAAATTACTCAAGTATTTTTAACATTTTTAGAAGTTAGCGCTGAAGGACTAGAAGGAAATATATGCCAGAGGAAACATTACACTAGGAAAGACAGTAAATTTTCTACTGCGATACATTTTTAACTTTTTTAAGATGTAAAATGATGCCTGGGTTTAGCAGTAAGGGTTTTTTTGTTTAAATTACTTTAACGTCTAGCATTATGGATTCTGTAAGATGTGTTTGATGAGTAATAATGACCATAACCCTGAGGGATAATTAAACTTTAATTTAAGGTCCGTGTTCATTATTTATAAAATATTTTATGTTAATTAACCAGTTGTTAAGATTTGAAACCTTTACTAGAATTTTTCTTTCTGTAGTGCTCACCAGAATGCAAATTAGTTGTTGTACTGAGTATTTAAGTAGAGGGTTTTGAATGCTTTAGGGTTAGAGCTTTTGGCGCAATGGCCTACAATTTCCTTATTATCGCCAGCTATTATTCCGGATTTAGTCATTTTGCTAGCTGACATTGAAAACCCACCATTTAAAAATATTGAACTAGCTTAAATAGGTCAATTTGTATCTTCAAACCATCAGAGAATTCATAACTTTGAAAATCTAAAAATCGAAGTGGTTATTAAACTTATCAAATATAATTTTATTCTTCAGGCCAGGCTGTGCAGGCTCATAATTAATTGTTTTATCAGAAAGGTGAAATATAACAGCAGTGAAATATGATATTTGAAAGGATTTAAAAATAACAGCAAAAACACCAGGCATTCCAGCCAATGAGGCACCTGCAGCAACAGTTCGATACACAAAAAATGCAGCAGATAGAATAAGAAATAAGAATAAATGTTTCTTATTTTTAGAAATTTGGAGATCCCACTATATCACAGTTTTATATTTGGAACTTTTTTCCCATTCTTCAAAATATACAACTTTATTTTCGGTTTTACATTATTAATCCTTTCACTTTTAAATAAAATTTCAAGCAGTATATGTTCCGCTACAATCTCTCACTTTTGTTTTTTAACTTTAAAATTTATGTTGTTAGCTACTGACATTTAAAAGACTGTTTTGCTTTAAAATATTTGTGATTTTGTTAAAAGAAGCATAATCTGGCTACTCTGGAATGAATTTTTTAAAATTTATGAAGTGCCTGAATTTCAAGAGCATTTGTGTCTCTTCTTACGACACTTGCATCTGAATTTCATTTAACGTTGTTTTAAAATATCCTTAAGTGCTGGAGATTATTTGTACGCACAAGCGGTGCCGTCTGTTTAACGATTTAATAAAGAAGCTATTTTAATCTTCTTAGGAACTTTGTTAGCTTAATACAGATTGGAATGATAAATCTAGTAGGATGAGAAGGGCGATAATTTAAATTTCTGCGCAGTTAGAATTCTGCATCATAGCACCCCGAAGGTACTTTTTATTATCTGTACTACCGGACAAGCCCGCCAGCTGAGGGGGCTGCGTCCGCTTTATTCACGTATGCATCAACACGATGCTGCACACACGTTACACATGCGGAAAGTCACGAAAACACCCACGCGTTCCCCGGGATTCGAAAGCTGGACCGAACTAGCAGTGTTCAGCGCTTTTACCGCTCAGCCACTAATAGGCCCTTGTACGAAGTGTAATTGCCAAAGTTTTCGGGAATGATATTCCAATAATAATTATTCTAGAATAACTTTTTGCACGAATATCTTTAGAATATCTATTTCTCGCAAACGTCATTACTTCTGCTACATTAGGGGTTACTCACATTCATCTCTTATGCATGCTGTCCTTGAACGTTCAGCAAATGACTTATTATATATCATCTTTCCTTGTTAATAAAACAAAAAAAAATCCCCAACTAGATATTGGGTAACTAAAAACAAAAAAGGTGGTAACATACGTAATTTATTATGTTGTCTATGGTGGAAAGCAGTTGGCTAATTGTAATTGCTTAGCTTTAAGATCCATACTTGATACCAGTTTTAATAACAACAGCAATCCTACGCTCGCTTCATCAATCATTTGTAGATTTGGAACTTAATAAAAAATAAGACGGATAACAATAACGTTTATGCAAATGTCGGCGTGAGTTACGCCATATGCGAATGGATACGGAAATAAGGAAAATGCCCATTTGATACTTGCTGTTTACAGTAAATACTGCATGAAATAATCATTAATTTGAATGTTGGTTTTCAGTTTTAATTCAGACTAGCAGAAGTACCTGTTGCCAGTTACGTTAGATTGAGAGTAATGTATCTAACAACAAAGAGAATGATACCGCTGTAATCCTTCTCGATAACGATGCAAAAATACGATTCGATGATAGTCATACATTTACGATACGTCGTAAATACGATAAAATACGATAGTCATACATTTTTTCGTCTGATGCCGATATAGAACCCACATATAAAATTTCGATAGAAAAATAAACAAATTCTCTCTCATTATATCATCAACAATGGCACGCAGTTTTTGACTTCGTCTTTCTAATTAAATTTCGATTTTCGTCTTTCTAATCAAATGGTCGTAAAAGCTCGAGTTCCATCCAATATTTCAGTTATATTCAATTTCAGTCGATTCAATGCGGCAAAATAATTTATCATAATTGATCAGAAATCACTAACGCAAACAAACATACAAACATACATTCTTTTTCGTATGCATTAAATTTTGTAAAACGTACAAACTTTTTATTAACAAACTCTGTGGTTTGAAAGCGAGCACTAGCAACACTTTTCGAAATAAAGCATTTTTATCTCCAACGCGCAAGACTGTTGCCACTCGGAAAAATGAGTGCGAAAATTAGTATTTTCAGAGTTTTTAATTAATATCTCGGCTGACTAAAGTCGTACGAAGATGGAAACAGTCGAAATGGCTTCCCAGGAATTTTTGGGATCGGGAATAATGTATTTAATGTTTGGCGATGCTATTTTTATTTCGTTGTAAAACTTAGAAACGTTTTATTAACAAATTCCACGATTTGAAAGCGAACAATGGCAATACTACTCGAAATAAAGCAGATTTTTATCTTCAGCATGCTAGACTGTTGCCATTCGGGAAAACGAAGGCGAAAATTAGTGTTTTCAGAATTTTTAATTAATATCTCGGCTGACCAAAGTCGTACGAAGATGGGAACAGTCGAAATGGCTTCCCACGAATTTTTGGGATCGGGAATAATGTATTTAATGTTTGGCAATGCTGTTTTTATTTCGTTGTAAAACTTAGGAATGTTTTATTAACAAATTTTACCATTTGAAAGCGAGCAATGGCAATACTACTCGAAATAAAGCAAATTTTTAATCTCCAGCTTGCGACACTGTTGCCACTCGGAAAAACGAGAGCAAAAATTATCGTTTTTCAGAGTTTTTAATTAATATCTCTGATTTTAGCTATTTTTGTTTGGAAAAAAGTGGACGTTGACCTTTTTCAAGACTTAGAAAAGAATTTTAGAAGGTTTTTTGACGATAGCTATACTAGTGGTGACTGAGTTAATCGCGAGCATACACACAAACAGACATTCTTTTTTATATATAAGTCTGAAGCAGTGTTATATACTGGTCAATACAACAGAGTTTAATAAATGTTTAATAAACGTAAAAGACAATTTTAATTTATACCCTTATTCCAAACCGATCTTGAATGGCTTACAATTGTTAATATTAACAAACAGTTTTATATTGATATTAATTGGTGTGATGGGATTAAAACGTACATTTATTTAAATGAGATTAATTAAAAGACATACTTGCCAACTTGTAACTAATCAAAAATTGAACTAATAACCAATAATTCAATAACCAGCGTTCCAAGTAAGTTTCTAAAGCCGAAACGTAGAAGCAATAAAAAAATAACAAGTTAGTCGAGATTCTTCTGAGAGTGCAAGATTCTCTTACATACCCTTGCGCAAGGATTTCTTGAGAAGAAATAAGAGAGTC
>KK119492.1:712217-752033 GCA_000611955.2 Stegodyphus mimosarum
CCTGATGTGCGCGCTGTATTTCTAAATGTCTTCTAACGCAAAATTTAAGCTGGAGGATAATTTTGATAAACAATTCTCTTATTCAAAAACTGACGACTCATTGAGCCACATATTTCTTTCTTTTCAAATTCGAGTTATTCTCAGTAAATTACTGAAATCTCAGTTTTTTATAGAAAATTCAAATACAAGTTTCGAAAACTTAAATTGATTATTATATGACATCGTTTTTAACACTGCGCGAAGGCGTTTTTTACTTCCATGTAATGGAAGTTAGACGATATATGCATTTATGCCAATATTTTGATACAAAAGTTAAATAATTCTTTAATTGCTTTGCCCTAAGGAGTGTTAAGGCCCACCAGCGGCCGAGCGGTAAAGTCGCTGAGCACTGGGAGTTCGGTCCGGGGTTCGAATCTTGTGAACGGGTTGGCTGCATGGGTGCTTTCGTTGTTTACCTATGTGTAACGTGTATACGAGCCAGCTTCTCTTAGAAAGTCCTTCACTAAGGCATCCCTTCCCTTAGGCAGATAGATCTAGTGTGTTTTGTGGTAATCTCAATAAACCGACCTAAGTAGTATTATGCTGCTATATAAAAAACTCGAGCAAAGAGGTAATAAATTCGTTCTCAATGAAGTAAGTTTTTTACTTCAAGATTCGAGGGAAAAAATTGCCTCTCTTAATTCAGTAAAACGCACGGAAAAGATTTTGGTCAGGAAATGGGAAAAATGACTTTTGTTTTAGCAATGGTTAAAATAGCGAAAGCAGAAAAATTTGCTGAAGGAAATTTTTACTCATTTCAATGATTTAATATTCCCCGAGTCCTAATTTTTAATTTTTAATTATTCTACCCTTATTACAGAAATATATAAAATTGGCTGTATTATCTCTGTAATAAGTTTCAAATGGCAAGAATTATTGTAATTTTTATGAAATTCCAATTTTAGATATATGACTGAAAATAATGTTTAAATTCAACTTGATAATATATTAGCATTGTTTTGTTCATTTATCTTATTAATTAATTTCTTTATTAAATAAAACTTCAGGTACTTTTTTAAACGTAGCAGAGAAACTCTTCGGGGATTTATCATTTTCATTTCGCGAATTTCTTACGCTGGGAAAGGGAAAAGTATTGCCATTTAATGGAAATATCCACTGCGAGCCTTACACGCAAGCGATCCAGGTAAATAAATGTAATTTTGATTAATTAAATCTTTATTTAACAGGTTCAAAAACTTCACATGATAATGTTCTTTGACAGATGGAGAGCTAATTCGTAAAGTAATAAGCCTACTGTAACTACTTTACGTAAGCGTTTCAGGTATTAAATTAAAATCTGCATACTTAGGTCAGGTTTCAAATTCTTTTAAATTTTACGTTTCATATTTCGAATGTTTACATTAAAAAAAATTTTTTTTGAATGCTTAATGATAAACGCTTCAAGATATTAGGAACCTCTTAAATTCGAAAACGTGTGCATTGTGGCACTTCTTTTTTGCCATGTCACGATTATTTTCTCCAACTTTCTCATGCTATGCTTCGTTCTTATTTTACACTTAATACATTCATTGTCAATGTAGCTATACAAAAATTTATCAGAATTCAACTAACGTGCGTGAAGACTTGTCTTCTTGGAAAGAATAGGCTCCATCGAGACTCTGGATGGATCCAAGCATCTTATGGCTATGTTCAGTAAGAAAGCAAAGAAACGTAAGAAGGGTGTAAAAGACCCTTTTATTTAGAACTCAGTTATTGAACAGAAGGAAATCCTTGTGCTTACAAAACTAACCAGCATTTATGTCGAACCACAAAAATGAGGACTTTCTAATTAAATTAAATTTAAATTTAACGTTAATCCAAAGGCTACACAGAAAGGATTAGCCTGCAAGTTGGCTCAAACCTCTTTCGGCGTGACAAGGACTAAGGGCAAGAATAAAACAACGCCGAAGACAGACAGCTATCGCAGTATTTCAACCACCAATGTGGCCTTTAGCAGGTGCAACACGCTTCGGCCTACAAGTTAGCTCAAACCTCTACCGGCGTGACAAGGACTATGGACAAGAATAAAGCAACGTCGAAGGAAGTTTCGCAGTATTTCAAACAGCAATTTCGCCTTCAGTAGTTGGAACACGCTCTGATTAAACAAAATAAAATCTTTGTTTTAAATACTCTGTTTCTTCCTCATTTGAATACATTCGAATTAAAAATTTGCTTTCTGGCAGAAAAACGGAAAGGGAGAATGACAGTTAAGGTACTGGAGATAAAATAACTGGTTAGACAAAAATAAATAAATCCTTACACATGAAAAAAAAAACAGTTAACATAAACCTCGCTGGTACGTGATAGGCTGTTAGATGATATACCATCTAAGACGTCTGTGCGAAAGTTTGCTGCTGTATTGAATAATCATGGATACCAAAGAGAGATTAGATTAGCAGTGGAGAAGAAATGAAAAGTGCTTTTGATCCGAAGATAGAGTCTGTGCAGTATAGTCGGAAACAAAAACAGTGAAAACACAAGGTTAAATATAATTTTATCTTGATGATAAAAAAATAACAACAGCAAAGTTTTGATCAGATAAAAAACAGAAAGACAAATATGCTAGAAAACAGGAAGAAAAATCTTCTTAGAAATTATTTATAATGTTTCTGAAAATCAAGATAATTTTCTGAGGATGTTTTTCTTGCAATTTACAAGCCCAGTAATGATATAATATTTAACACGTAGATCTACACAAAGATAACCAAGCTAAGCACACAGCAAAAAGAAGTCTTTTTTTCTTCTGAATATTAATTTGTATTATGAGGTTCTCGGTAGCTAGACAAAGAAGTAATTGTTTTAAGAAAAGACGAAAATACCAATTATTCATCCTTCAACATTAATAATGATAAAAAAATGAAAACAATAACGCAAAAAAAAGCAATTCAAATTATTGTTTTTAGCAAGATTTGACAGATCAGATTTGATTAAAATAATTTTTGCTTTGTCTTGCGTATTGAACACAGTCAGATTATGCATCTTTAAATCTTTAAATGAAAGTGAAGAAGCTCAAAATTGTCTTTTTTTTAATAATGTTTATACGAAGTACATCCCCCCCCCCAAAAAAAAGAAAAATTAAGCTGTCATTTTATTTAAGACTAAAGCTGCTCAGTTTTTTAAACAAAATATACATTCCATTTAATATTAAATATTTTCTTGTAGTTTTCTTCAGAAATCATCTAAAATAAAAATACCTGAATTTAAAACAATTCCTTTTTTTAAATTTAAGATGACTAACGGAATAAATGATAAGGTTATATAATGATAAGGTTAATATAATAAAATACATATCTCTTAGAGAAAGATATATTTCCAGTCAAATTACACTTCATAAAATTATCTCTTTCTCTTTGATTTTAATTCCTTTTACCGATTCAAAATTATTATCTGCGCAAATGAATCGCTTATGGTCGACTACTACAGAGGCTGTTCGCACATTTTTTAGACGATGTATATTGTATTCACAAAACTAAATTACATCAAATTCTTGTGTTTTAAATGTTCTATTTGACATCCCTTATTCTGAACTATCTTTTGACACCGCAATTTCCAGGATAATAATGCCTTTCCAGGATAATAATGCCAGAAGAGGTATTCTATCCCATTCCTCCCGAACAGCTTTCCAGAGTCCTGTTAGGGTTTTGGGACAACGTTTGGATAATGCAGTTTTTAAAAGTCCGAAAGCACAAAAATCCATAGGTGACACATCGGGAGATTTAGTAGGGATATCAGTGAAGGGTATGGCCTTGATACCAGTTTTTTGTTCCATTTCTTTTAGGAAATTTACAGTTTATTTTGATGTGTGACTGCTAGCTTTATCCTGATGGAGTGTCACAGATTGATGGCACTGTAAATAAAGCGATGGTATTTCATTCAGAAAAATTGGCGATAAAATATGTTCCTGATAGTAGTTGGAGTTAATCTTGACATTTTTTTGCACTCTCTTTATTTTTAACTTGCCATTATAAGAAAAACCAGCAACAATCATGAATCCCTTAGAAAAACTTTCTTTCGATTCTTTGAACCATGTACTTAAATTTTTTTCTCCTCTTTTATGATAATAAATGGCTCTTTTTTTTGCTACAATCATTTAAATACACCCATGCTTCATCTATTGTGACAATTGTTTTCCATTTTTCTTTGGATAAGTGTTTCTCATATAGAATTCTGCAGCGTGTCTTGCGTTGAGCGATATGCTTTGGAAGAAGACGATGCACATTGCGTTTTTTCGCTTTCTTAAGATTTAAATCAACGTTTATCATTTTGTTTACAGTGGGCATCGAGCATTTTAATGATTTGCAACTGTCCTTTGACTAGGGGGATTTTCTTTTAACATTAAACAATGTACCTTTGCAATAGTCGAAGATGTCCGTTTTTTCCTTGGATACTTGTTTGGAATTTTTGTCCCACTTGAGGCTCCAATTTGACGTTTTTTGCCCTTTCTTGTGGATGATATTATCTATCGACGCTTTAGATATCACAAAACCATGACTCTCACATCGTTTTTGGATAACGGAGTATGCATATTTCTCTTCGGAAAGAGCGTAAATGTAGCCTTCGAACCACTGCTTTGTTAAATTCGCCATTTTGAATAAAAACAAAACTTTCAAGCCACAGACGAGAATTTTGACTTTTAAAAACGATTTTTTAAAAAATTTTGGGATTTTCAATAACGCTGCTATGTACGATAGCGATGCTTTCGAAGACCAGCTCTATAGAGAGTGTGGTAATTTAATGTCTGCTTTCTAGCGTGGAGCCTCAGATTTCTTTAATCTGTGAACTATTATTTTATTATGTGTACTTTTACGCCCAAAGGTTGCACGTAGCTTCCTAACAGTCTGTTTATAGAAGTCTGTTTGTAGCACTCAAGATTCGTGTAATGAGTGTTTACCACTAAAACTTGCTGTTCCTTTTCATAACGATCCATGTCGAATAAGCTGCAACGAAACTTCGGAATCAGCTAACAGTGATAAAATGAGTGTTGTCAAGTCAAATCAAACTCGATATTCCTTAAATCGGAACATTTTCTTGTGTTACGTACGTAAAAATATTTTTCCTTTTCTGAAAACGAAATACTTCTTGGGGCACATTAAAGCCGCGCCTTTTATCGAGACACTCTATATAGAGTGTGATTAAAAAAAATAAGTACCGTATATTCCGGCATATAACGCGCACCGGTGTATAACTATGATTTCAAACTATATTTTTAATTTTTAATTATACTCGCAGTATAACGCGCACCCTTTTCTTTACCAAGAAACTTGAAAGATACATGTGCGTTGAATGCTCTTTCTCTTTTGAAGTCATTCAATCAAGGATTTTTCCCACGCTTCGACAATGGTTTATTGAACTGTTAAACGATAAGAGAGGCATATGTGTGTGAAGGAAATGCTTGAGGAAGTAAATTATTCGGCGAAAGGGTGTGTTGTATTCAATGCATGTGTGCACAAGAATGTTATTCTAAGGTTTGGGAAAAGGGAACATAGTTTGGGGGTAAGAAGGCACTTCCGACTCGAATTAATTCACGGAATTAGAAATCAGATGTTTTCTCTTCTATAATCATTTGAACCCAAGATTTTGAAGTGAACATCGAAGGCTTTAGTAAATCGCGTTTGATTTATTTGAAATAAAGTTGATCTAATGTGCCTTGTGGTCGTAAATATGGCTTCTGCCAAAGAAACAAACGCAACGCTGGTTTCAAATGCAAAGTTATTCATTTTGAGAAAGAAAATGGAAATCGTGGTCAGCAAGCGTTCCGTGCTGATGTTGACGAAAACTACATAAGTGAGGGAAAGAAAAATGCAAATACAATAATTAATATGCTTTACGAAAACAAAACTATCGGATAATGAAAATTTTTAAATTCACAATTTGTGTAATTTCTTTCAAATAAACAGCATTAAGATACATATAGAAATCTAATATCTGTATACCCTCCTTTTCCTTATTTTTAAAAGTATTATTTTTATAAGCAATGTGTAATATATCTCCATATATTTTGATCTTATTTCGGATATTAAAAGCGCATGTTATACTTGATACACCAGGTATACTTGATCTAGCATTTTTTTTGTTCCTCTTTAATACGATGTTTTTTTCAAAGGAATTGTAAAAGTATTGTTTTTTTATTGGTAAAAGAACATCAATAAAATAAAACTTTGACAGAATGAAAATAAGAAGTAAAGAAATTTAAGTATTTGAAGAAAGAACTCATATTTTATCATTACTACCAATTAATACTTTTACGAAGCGGATTTCTTACAAAAGCGGAACAGAAAAAGAATGATAAACGTTTTCTGCATATATTTTTAAATGGCGCGAAAATGTTCACGAAAACAGCAAATATTAGGCAATTATTATCATCATAAATATTGTTTTTGTTCTAATTTGGCTTAAAAAGAAAGGCGCTGAGAAAAAGAGGTCAGGAGTATTTAGTGCAGTTTAAGATTAGCTCCATGCAATATCTTGATTATATTTCGAAGCGTCTTATTTTGTATGCACATGCAATAATTACGGTACCAACCCTCTCGTATTGCTCTAGCGATTGAAAGAAAATGAATAAATTTATAAAATACTCAAGGGAAATATCGCGTGACAAGTCGAAGAAAGAATTTTTGCAACTACTGTTCTTATGACCTCAATTGGCTTCTCTTAAAGCGTACTTCGGATATCAGGGCAAAGAAAATCAATAAAATAAATGGGCTACATGGTGCTTCAGTTTTTGATATTGACTTTCTTTGGTTTTTCCTCAATGTTCTGTTTTAATATCTCATTTTTTTCTGCACTGTTTAGTATGCTAAAAATAAAAGTAATTTCCCCAGAATAAAATCGGATACTATTTTCAAATATCACTCATGTCGTGAATGAAATATTTGCTCTTTAGGCATTGGACATACAGTGTCTCACAAAACTGATGGGACACTTGTGCTTTACAAAAGGAAACCGTAATAAAATAAATTAAAAAAAAAATGTAAAAATTTTTTCTGGGTGTGTTTCATACTTAAATTTAGTAACAATTATTACATAACATGCATTTTCTCAAAATATTAAAATATTAATTTAATAAAAATGCAATTGTTTAGAACGGAGCAAAAAATGGCTCACATAAGTGATGGGACACCATTAGACTATGCAACAAAAATCGTCTAAAAATATTTTTTTTGGGTTTTTATTTGTACTCAAAAGCAATTGGCAATAATTTATAAAATCGTCTGCATTATTTCTTTTTAGTTCGTTTTGGAATTTTTGTGTTTTTTAGCTCTATGCAGCTATGAATGCTAAACGAAAAGAAACTTTGCCTGAAATTCGAAAATTAGTTATTAATTTGGATATTGAACGTGCAAAATATATTCGAGAAACTGCTGAAACAGTTAACTTGAGTCATTCAACAGTTTTCAATATCACTAAACGATATAAAAGGAATCATATGATTCAGGATAAAAGAACACCTGGCCGACCATCAGAGCTATCCAATGGAATAAAGCGAATTATAGTTCGAAATATTAAAAACAAATCCAAGAATGAGTGCTCCTAAAGTTGCTGCTGATTTACAAGCATTATATGGAGTAATTTTTAATCCTGAGACTATTAGAAGAGTAATTTGATCTACTGGATATCACGGTAGAGCAGCCAGGAAAAAATTCTTCGTAAGTGAGAGGAATAGAAAACTCAGACTGGCTTTCGCAAAATCCAACATAAATAAGAATTTTGATTACTGGAATGAAGTTATATTTGCTGATGACAGAAATTTAATATATTTGGTTCTGACGGTAGAATCTTGGTGTGGAGAAAACCCAGGGAAAAATTTCGCAAACAGAACTTGGTGCCAGCAGTAAAACATGGTGGAGGAGGAGTTATGGTGGTGTATGTCGTCCGCTGGAGTTGGTAATCTTGTTTTTATTGACAGTATAATGGATCAGTACAAGTATATTGGCATATTAAATCAAAATTTGAAATCTTCAGCACGAAAATTGAACCTTCATAACGATTTTAAATTCTACCAGGACAATGACTCCAAGCACACTGCTTTGAACGTTAGACTCTGGCTGCTGTATAACTGTCCTGAAATAATAAAAACACCACCACAATCTCCAGACTTAAATCCTATAGAGAATATTTGGCAAGAATTGGAATCAAGAATTCGCAAACACACCATTTCTTCAAACACTGTATAAGTCTTCTATATAAACTTAAAATTTTTGGTTTGAAAATATATGCTGCTTAACTTTTCCGCTGTTAGTCCATTATCATATTTTAGCAATAAATGAAAGGCTAGCTAAAACAATTACATCTATTGATAGTATTGCGGACGTATGCGTTCGTAATGGATTGAATGCTTAAGTCGTTAAAAAGTTAGTAAAATTTATTCTTTTCACAATAAATAAAACAAAACACTGAAATATTTTCTCAGAGATATTCGTACAATACCACAACATCTCAAACGTTAAACAGGACTCAATTCAAAGCAGAGAAAGTTAATCCAATCTCACAGCGAATGCGCTGCAATTCAATAGCAGCGCTAAGTAAACAATACAGCTCGCTTAAAACAACTGCAGCTGAGCCAAAGAATATGTACTGTTAAGAAGGAAAACTTCGCAGAAGCAGAAGTGGCTCCCTTCCAACGAAAAGGGAAATAACTGCGCATGCGTGAAATATCTGTCGCCAAAAAGCGCCAAAGCTCGAAGCTGAATGTCGAAGTTGGTTTGGACAGGTTCGACCGTTACGTTTAGCAAGAGTTTAAACAAAGAATAGGTTCTTTGGTTTCAAGTAGCGATATGGACAATGGAAGTTAAACAGCCAGTGAAAGTAAAACTTAACCTAATATTTCATCATTTCCGAGTTTACAGAGGGGAAAGTCTCGCCAACAGATTCCGTCGCCAAATTCCTTGGCGAATGTTCCCTTTTCTTTGTAGCGGCGTTGCAGACAAAGTGGTTTACATTACGTCTATGGAGCCTTTCTTTCTTTACATAGAGGTTCTTTGGCTGAGCTGACATGTTTTTCATCTGGCTTTTATAAGCTTTTTTATAATCAAGAGAATACTCTGGTATAACCTATTTTCTCGATTTTTATGGATATTAAAACAGTACAATTACGAGATATTTATTTATTAAATATTAAATGCACGCGCTCTAGTATTTTTACTTTTGGGACTCAGCTTTCTCTTACAATTTGTCACACGCTGATTCGCACGGGAAATTAAACAATTTTAATTTTAATTCTAAATAAATAGCTTGTAGGGTTCAACTCTTTAAATCTTAAGTTCTTACTTAGAACCCCACGAACACTTTACAAGCGAATAATCGCTTAGGTGTGAACAGAACAGGTGAGACTTGAAAAGGGTTTAAAACCCTTTAATATCCAGTATATTTACAATCAGTTCTGACTTGGAACTTTACAATAAAGCCACCACTCGGGCTTGAACTTAAATACTAATAATTTGAACTAAAATTAACTTAACTAAAGTTCTTAAATAAATATAGCCGAAGCCATCAGAATCTAACTAGTTGGCCCCTAAGTATTAATTGAATCGGCGAAGCCTAGCAAGGGCCTAGATATGGCCGAGCGTAGTAACACATAAGAGAGATGTGGGCAGAAGGCAAACGCGCGCTAGTCAGGAAATCAGACTCTCTCTGTTGAAGTCGGTTAAGTCACGACTTAAATAGTACTCATTCTCATTTGCATTATCTGCGTTTCTGAATTCACATTCTGGGAGGAAATTGTAAGCTGAAATTAGAATAAGATAGGAAAGATACAAAACTTAAAATAACTGTTAGAAAACGCATAATAAACCTTACAAGCTAAATAAATATAAAATTCGTAACAATATATATATATATCCTACGTAACACCTATACTATTAAACTCTGCCCGCGTCTGTCTGTTTGTGACATCATCTCCTCCGGAACGGCGGGTAGTTGTGTTTCAAGAGAGGTATTGTATCCCCCCCCCCGGATTCCAAAAATTCCCGAGAAACCCAATCATTCTCATATCCGTACAACTTTAATCAGTCGAAATATTCGTTAAAAACTCCGAAAACGCTAACTTTCGCACTCATTTTTCCGAGTGGCAACAGTCTTGTAAGCTGGAGATAAAAATGCTTTATTTAGAAAAGTGTTGCCACTGTTCGCTTCACTGTTCGCTATAAAACACAAATAGCATTTCCAAACATTAAACATGTTATTATTGTATAAGGTCATATTCCGACGTTGAAGAAAGCATGCGATTACATGTGACGTCATTGTATGTCGAAAATATTTCGTTAATGTCAGCATTTCAAATAAATAGCTGCCGTTGGCAACTTTTTTGTTTCAGGTTAGGATAATTGACACGCTATGTTATTGTCAAGTTAATTCTTTCATTGATATTGAGAAAAAGTTGTTATATCACATTAAAATTTAAATCATGACGTCATACGTATGCGTATTAAGCTGAAGTGTCGAAAATTTTTGTGTCCTGGTTTGGCAACAAAAGAATTCTTCACGAATTGGTTGTTCCTTTAAAGAAGGAGTTGATTTCATTCATACTGAAATGTTTTTGTGCATTTTCTTTTCAGGTGTATAGAGAACTCATAAATTTTGCTTTGGCCGCATCACGCTCATCTGGCGGTCTTGCTAGCTAGTTTATTGCATAAACTCTGAATGAAAAGAATTCAAAAGAAATATAGTTCCAAATCGGAGATTTAGGAGTCTTAGAGGTAGTTAACAAAGCGTTTTATTCATTGAGAAGAAAATAAAAATCAGAGCATTATGTAGTTATTATAAAATCAGTGGCTTCATAATTTTAATAATAAAGTGTTTTATTAATAAATGTAAGACTTCAATCACAAATTTGATCTATGATTAAAATTCGCAAAGTATAGCTGAACATTCAAATTTGACAGAACGGAGTGAAAGATGTTGTTTCAAAAATAAACTAATGGTTTTGTTCTTATTTTAGCATTTTATAACTCTCGACATGCTTTGGAAATTTTCACATAATTTAAATGATAGTCTTGTGTAATATAAAACCATTGTTACCGGTTTTAAAAGAAACTTCATACGATTCACATTTAAAAGTAGGTAAAAGAAGTTGAACCATTTTCTTCTACGAAGCAAAAAGTTGTGGAAATGCTTCGAACTAGTTAAATTCCATATTATATTAGCGAAAGTACTCGACGCCTGTTAAGTTAAATTAAGAGTAATGTATCAAACAACAGAGAGAACGAAAGATACCACTGTAATCTTTCTCAAATAACGATGCAAAAAATACGATTCATACTCATACATTTTCCAGTCTGATGCGATATGGAACCCACTTAAAATAAACTAATTCTCCCTCATGGCATTGCTTCTTATATAGAAAGAAATTTTTTTAAACTTACAAATTTTTTATTAACAAACTGTACGATTTGGAAGCGAACAGTAGCAAGACTTTTGGAAATAAAGCATTTTTATCTCCAACACGCGAGACTGTTGCCACTCGGAAAAATGAGTGCGAAAATTAGTGTTTTTAGAGTTCTTAATTAATATCTCCGCTGGTTAAAGTCGCGAGAAATTGGAAATAATCGAAATGGATTCCTACGAAAGTTTGGAATTGGGAATGATGTATTTAATGTTTGGCAATGCTATTCTTATTTCATTGTAAAACTTAGAACTTTTTTAGTAATCAACTCTAAAATTTGAAAGCGAGCAGTGGTAAGGCTTCTTGAAAGAAAACAGATTTGTATCGAGACTGTTGCCACTCGGAAAAATGAGGGCGAATATTAGCGTTTTTAGCGTTTTTAATTAATATCTCTGATTTTAACTTACTTGCTTTTTATTATTATTATTATTATTATTTTTTTGAAAAATGTGAACGTCGACCTTTTCCAGGACCCAGAGAAGAATTGTAGAAAGTTTAGTGACAATAGCTATCGTAGTAAATGCGCTAATTACGAACAAACACACAAACATATAAACATTTTCTTTATATATATGTATTGCACAGCGGTCTTAAATATTATGTATAGAATTAATTAAAAAACAATTAATTTTTAATTGCTAGACATTTTACAACTGGTGAAAAGAACTGTTAAAACTATCACAATCTCTTCTGGAAGGAATCTGTTGCATTCTAACTGGAGAAATAATTTTATCACGACGAGAATTTCTGCAATTATTTTCCTGAATTCTGTCACAGTTTATAAGATTTCTCAATTACCAGAGATCTCCCCAAAAATCAAATAAGTCTGCGAATTTCCCATATTTTCTCTTTATTTTCAGATTTCTTTTGGAACTGTTAAATTATTTTCCACATTTAATACTGCCTTCATCAGAAAGTACGTGAAGATGATTTAAATAATTCTACAGACAATTCAGAAAGATGAATTTTGAATTATTTCTCAACATGTCAAGCATTCTTCCGAGCTGCTAAGTTTTTTTTATTAAGCAATGCTGGTGGACAGTCTTTAAGAACTGGTGAGCCACAGTGAGTCTTTAAGAACGAAGGACAGTAGCAGCGGTAGCAACCATAAAATGGAAGGCAGGAAAATTTGGAAATTACCGTAAGTGGGGGATAGACTAAGATGTGAGTATGCTAATTTCGAATTGCCCAAATTAAACGTTTCGTGAGCTCCAATAAAAGATATAAAGGATTTGACGCGTATTGATATGGACGACAACGTAAGATGTCATCGAACAGTCGCTGTCCAGGAGGTCTAGATAGCTAGGATGTTCATCTCCTCGTATGGCCAGCACATTCTTCAGATCTGAATCCCATTGAAAATGTTGGGGATGCTTTGGGGAAGCGTCTTTCTGGTCGACAATGCTCTCCAGAAACCAGGCATTCACACCAGGCATTTGGCAAAGAAATGGGATGAATTACTCCAGCAGCTGTTGGATAATAGTGTGCAAAGTATGATACGACGTGTGGAAGCTTACGTTGCCCCCCCCGTAGTGACCATATCCCGAACTGACATCTTAACCAGAATGCTTATGGAAGACAATTGCTTTTTTTTACTGTTACGTACTCAGCACAAAATGACTATTTTTTCCCTTGAACACTTTTCAAACATTCTGGATTTTAGGGCTCAATAAATTATCTTTATTCTTATGTCTTAGTAGTCTGGCAGTATTTTACTTCACTTGGCATCCAACCACACTTACTTTTTAACTCGCTATATAGCCGTTTGTGATCCGTCCTTATCAATTTTCCACCAGTGTATAATGAGCTAAAACTAAATGCAAGATAAATCAATCACCAAATACTTAGTAAGCAGGTGAATTGAAAGTTGTAAACTTCGTTCCGGAGTGCTTCATATTCATTTTAGGAGTATTTTAGTATTAAAAAATTTAACATTTGGAATATATAGAACTCTGAATACTTTATTAAAAAACTATGAGATGACACTGACGTGCAGAAAATATAATTAAAGTGTCTACTGTAGAAATGAATAATTGTCTACTTTGAACTTGACTCAAATTTTCAGGTCCATGATTGACAACCTCTACTCATGATTCAAAAACCTGAATACGTCACGATTCGCGTCATGGTTCAAAATGCGAAAAAGAAATTTCACATATCTTGGCCTTGGCACTGTCTTATGATTGGTTTGATACATTGTCAAATGCTGTCACTGACATATTACTGCTGTTCAAAAGAAACTTTCTCTTTTTAACCTCTTCCTTGACCCTCTTTTTTCTGTTTTTGCTTTTGTAGCTTTTTATAATAGCTATGAAAAGGGGAACGTCATAGTTTCTTTAAATGGATTTCTTCTTTTTTATGTTATGGAAGAATTAATTCTCACGTGTAATTAAAAAATTGCGCCAGCGTAAATCTTGCTAAGAAAATAATGAGAAAAATCGGATTTGAAGTTTAAGAAAGGAAATTCAGTTTTCACTCACTGCCTGTGCTTGTCTCTTTGAGGAAAATATTGCTTGTGTATCGGATAAAATAAGTTCAAAGTGGTTTCTTTCGTCAATTCATCCAGACTCATTCCAGTCAAATCTCATCAAAGAATAAGAAGCTGAATAAATTAACTAAAATTTAAAATAGTGATGGCATACAGGATGTTCAAATTAACTCTCTTTCAAAGTAAACAAAAATTTAATGGAGGGCGAGGAAATGAAGAAACAATGTAGATGTTTCCTTTTCTGTAAATCTCAAGCAATCTTGAAGCGAAAGCACTGTGGAGGGAAACTAAATATTTGCACTATGCGAGAATGTCATATTTGGCAATTGGCAGTTTTTGACAACGTAAATATCAATAATATATAAATGAAGAAGATAAGAATCAAGAATATAAAACTTTCTTTAGAAAAATAAGTTTGACAAATGTAAGAATCAATAATATAAAACGTTTTTCAGCTAAATAATTTTGACAAATGTATTTATAATGACATTTTTACCAGGACTTTCATTTACGAAAGCTGGAAGTTGTCGAGTCTGAATAAGCTGTCCGAAGTCTTCATAGGCTTGGAATATATACATAATGGCTCGTGTATATATATATACACGATATATATATATATATTATCTTACCTTTTTTCATTTTGTAGTCACTCTCTCTTTCACAATTATTTTATCTTACCTGTTTTCATCTTGCACTCACACACATACGCACATAAACAGGATGTTTCAGAGATCATGGGACAAACTTGGAGGGGTGGTGGAGCGTACTAAAACATGCATTTTTTGTATAGGAATGTAGGGTCTAAAGTGACGGTTTAAAGCACGAACGCAAAAAAACGACAAGAGAAAAAATTGTGTTTATGTACAAAATCAACGCAAAGTGCTTCTTTGCAGCAACACAGCATTCACAATAAATGTTCAAAAAAGGGAACACTAACAGTAATAGGAACTACAGCTGTGATTGGCTGGCAATGCAGCGGTAGAGGGCGGTAGTGAGCTCGACAAACCACGATCCGATGCATCAGAGGATCATTCGCAACTCTGATGTCGAGCGTGATGGGTGAAAGCACAGGGAAAAAGCTGACATGCATCTCATATATGGTGCTGCTAATGGGAACGACAGAGCAACGCTATGGTTGTACCAGGAACGGTTTCCGAACAGGCGTATGCCGAACCACACAATGTTCGAGAGGTTGCATCGGTCTCTGTGTGAAAGCGGGTCATTTGAAGCCACCTCTGACGCTAGGAGTGGAAGAAGAACTGCACGACAACCTCGCACTGAAGAATCCTTCTTGAACATTGTGCATGAATCAACTCAGACAAGTACAACAGCTATTGCACGTTGTCTGCAGCTGAGTCATTCCACCGTTTGGAGAGTATTGAATGAAAATGGCTTGAACCCATACCATTTGCAGAGAGTTCAAGACTTGCAAGAGACAGATTACCCTCTTCGAGTTCACTTCTGTCATTGGTTCTTGCAGCAGTGTGAGGTGCCGGCGGATTTCCCATCCGGATGAGTTATTCACGGACGAGGCAACTTTCTCACAGGACGGCATCTTCAATAGCCACAACATGCACGTGTAGGCAACTCATAATCCACACGGCACACATCCACGTGCATTCCAAATCCACTTCTCCGTGAATGTGTGGGCGGGTATTGTTAAAGTCTATCTCATAGGCCCATACCTCTTACCTGCACGTACAAATGGCTTATGTTATCATATTTTTCTCCAAGAGGTTGCTACCGGAATTGCTGCAGGATGTTCCGCCTGTCGTTCGGGATCGCATGTGGTTCTAGCATGATGGTGCACCAGCCCATAATCACGTGCGGGTCCGCAATTACTTGGATGGGACATTTCCGGGGCGATGGATTGGCCGTGGTGGATCATTGGATCCAGCTTGGATTTTTTTTTATGGGGCCATCTGAAGAGCATTATTTACGAGAGTCCCGTTGACTCACTGGAAGACTTCGTTGCACGACTATCCATTGCGGCTGCAAGCGTCAGCGAAATGCCTGTCATTTTTCAAAATGTCCGTCAATCCCTTCTGCGACGTATTACTGCTGGTGAATTTTGAACATTTATTTTGAATACTGTATTGCTGCAAAGAAGCACTTTGCGTTGATTTTGTACATAAACGCGTTTTCCTCTTGTGTCTTTTTTTGCGTTCCTGCCTTAACCCGTCACTTTAGACCCTACATTTCTATAAAAAATGCATGTTTTAGTATGCTCCATCACCCCTTCAAGTTTGTCCCATGATCTCTGAAACACCATGTATATACATTTTATCTTACCCGTTTTTTATATTTCACTCACTCATAAACACACACACACACACACGCATATATATATATATAAATGTGTTTATATTTCAATATTCAAATACTGTCAATAAAATGTGTCAAATATTTTTTCCGTAAAACGTGAAATCGTGAGTTTGTTAATCAAAACTTCGTTAAAGGTTTGCAAAATATGAAATCGATATTAAAACATATTCCAAATTTCAAATTTGGGCTTCCAGATGCCCATATTCGGGTGGAAATTTTCAATATTCAAAATTTGATGGCTCTAGGTACCGTTGTTTTATCACAATGCGAGAAACATACATACATTTATGCAGATTCTTTATTATTTAATTTCTTGAAATATAATACAGGGCGGTAATATTTGGTAGGAACAATTTGAAAAGTGGAACAACGCTTTTAATGAATCAACGCAAAATGCCCAAACGAAATTAATAGTTCTTCTGGGCAAACTGCCTCTTTGGACTAGTAATTAAAGTAATTAAAAATAATATAAGTTCATAAATATTAATTTTAGTTGAGAAATTTAAATTAAATAAGTTAATAAATATTAAATTTAATTGAAAACTTCAAATTTATAACTCTTCATAAATCCGCCATAATTAATTACATTTTTGAATCAAATTGATGAAATTCTTTCAGTAATCTTATTTATTCGTATGAAAGTAAACCTTGATGCAATTTACTTTTTTTTCACATGCAAATTTTTTGTCTATAAACTTAAGCTTCGTTTTGCCTTGTTTTCTGTAAATATTAGAGTGATGGTAATCTGCTTTTCCTCTTGTCGGTTTCATTGACGTACTCTTTGCTGGGGAAACCCACAAAAGGCACAATTGTGTGTTCATTGAATTTGTCAATGAAGAGGTCAGTAAAGGAAGGAAAAGAAATGATAGATTGTCATTTTTTCCCTTTTTCAAGGTCTTCATATTTTCCTGAAGATAAAGTATAAACATCTTTCTTATGCTCCCTGATCAGTAATTTTTGCAGTCTTCTGTTTTGTATGCACAGCTTAACAACCTTTAAGAATTTGCTAAATGAATAAACAAGGAAACGTAAAAAATAATTCGACACTGTTATGTAACTAATCCATTACATTTACTGATCAGTAAACCAGGAAATGTAAAATGATACGAAATTGTTTAACAAGAGAGGAGTATACATTGCATTTGAATATTACTCCAAAAATTCGAAGGCCGAAGCTCTCAGATCGGCAAGGCCGTATATATACGGCCTAAATTATTTTGTGATATCTGTAAGACCGTATATATACGTGCATCTTAAAATATGTTCAAGAAACTAAGTCAGTATATTAAATGTACATAAATCTAGTATAAAGTACCAGAGTATTTTGACATTAAAAACCAGAAAAATAATTCTTTCTCATGGTACTTTTGGAAAATTCGTGCTTTCGTAGCGAAACCCCTGGTCGGTCAGAAAATACACCCCTATAACTTTAACAGATATCAAGATTAGGTGATTATTGATAGACATGCAAATTAAACTGTTTGCAATTGAAATGAATTCAGAGATAAGAGAAGTAAATATACAGATTTACCAATCCAGTATATTTATCCGTAATAAAAACAATCCTGTGCATAATTTTTGTCAAACAGTTTTACACAATGTATGATAAAGGGGGAGGGGAATGCAACTATATTAACCCCTAAAATAATTTTTTGATTTACTAAACTGAATATATTAAAGAGGTTTTACAGCCCAGTTCGGATACAAGTAAACAGTAATTTAACTTTAGACAAAAAATATCGCATCAACTAAAAAACAAAAGATAATAAATATTGCGATTTCTGTTATCCATCATATTACTGCTAATAAAATACTGTGCATAAAACAGCACTTATCGAGACTAACTGAGATTGGGATGAAAATTTCTGCGAATGCACTGCACACAAGAGCGGCAGAGCAGTAAAATCGCTGAGCACTGGTAGTTCGACTTGGATTCAATTCCAGGCGAACGAGCTGGCTGCATAGGCGCTTTCGTGATTTTCTCCTGTATAACATGTATATAAGCCAATTTCCCTCAGAAAAGTCTCCGCTAAGGCATCTCTTCTCTTAGACAGATAACGCTCGAGGGCTTTGCCATAATCGAATAAACAAGCCAAGTAACAATACACTGCTCGAATATTTTAATGAATGAAACCGAAAAAACGTAATTTTATAACTAGTTTTACTAAATCTTTAGACGTCAATAACTAACATTATCAACTGAAGACGGTTCAGAGTTTAAATGCTTGGTTAGGCGTTTCAAATTTTTACTAGCTGTATTGGCAAATCTAGTATGTATTGTCAAATGCAAAGTTTTATCCGCCTATGAAATTCTATAATTAAGGCCGGCGTTAGGGTATTTTGAAGCCCGCCTGCGAATTCAGAAATAGAGGTTTGGAGAAATTTTTAATTTCCACTTTCTTTGTGTATTGCAAGAAATCTTCAGGAGTCAAGCCACAAATTTAATTTTATTCATGAATAATAAACTGTTACTTAAATTTTTGTAAGATATATTTAAATATCTAATTCGATTTGTACACGTAATTTTCATTTGTTAGCAAAGGAAGATTTTACAGATTCATCTTTTACCATAGCAGTGTTTTCTGATGATATTCTGTATGCTAACAACGTAGTATCAAATCAGCAGATAAAATATTCATTTAAAATTTAAATTTTGTGGCAATAATTTTGTTCTTCGTGTTACATTTTAATTAAAATTATTATAATTTCAAAATTTCACAATTTCACAAAAGTGATAGAAGATCCTGTAATCCGACCCCTGGAGTGAGCTTCGTCAAAACTGAAACAACAAGGGGTGTAAAATCTCTCGTCCCCCCTTCACAGATGCGGAATTCTGAGAGATAAAATATGAAATGGCAGGCAAATATATACACGCGAAAACTTAATATAAAATTCTGTCCATTTATGAGTAGTCATTTATTACATTTATTATTTTTGGTTGTTGATTGCTAACACGTATTCTTTCAGGTCACATACATAACAGTTTACGGAAGAAAAAAATTAATTTTTTTTACCAGCGTGATATAAAGGCAAACACATTCGTTCCGTTCTTTTCATTTAAAAATAAACAACTTAAAAAATAATTTTTTAAATGTGCACATGTGCATTAGTGTAAGATTATTTGAGAAATAATTTTTCAAACAGGAAGTTAATTTACAGCGGTTTTGAGTCTTAAAGTGTCGAGAGGAACGAAACATACTGTTCTGCAGTGATTAATCATCCCAGTTTAATATTTTAAATACTTACCTCTTGAAAAGGTTTGTTTGAAACATTAAACAAGGTGATTAATTTATATCTTATTTCATTCTTTAATTTAAATATTTACACCACTGTTTGAAGATTTGCTTTCCTTACAAAATTTTGGTGTACAACTTAGGCTACAAATATTTTCACTTTTAATATAACGATGTTATAAATAGCCCTACATCCTTTTCCTCAGATAGGATAATCAGTTTAAAAAATTAGTCCTTTTTGAACATAAACATATATATATATATATTAGTAAACAATTTAATTAATCGCAATAAATTGCCTAATATTTGTGCAAAAGCTGCAAAGTCATAAAAAATAATTTATTTTCTAATACATCACTTAGTATATTATCTCTTTTGACAAAAGTAGATAGAATTCTATTGAAATGAAGAAACTCATTATTAACATATTTAAAAATTGAATCTTGAATAAATTTTAAAATGGGAACATCAAAAATGAATCTTGAATAAATTTAAGATGGAAACTTTAAAAAGGTATAATTAAAAGTGAAAATGTAATCAATAAACCAAGTAATTCTCGTCATTGACCGGGAATTAGTTGATTTTTCAAGTTGAACAAACTAACTTCCGATCAATTAACAATAATTAATAAATGCGAAAGTGTTTCACCTTTTTCCCAAATAAGAATTATTATGACAAAAAAATTAGTAATATGTAAGCTAAGTTAGTTAAGTGAGATGAGTTGAAGTAAAAGTGCTGTTAAGAAGACAGTAAGAAATTAGCTGCTGCTTCAAGTTTTAAAATCAATCTTAAAATCGTGATATATTATTGTTAGAATGAGTTTTATTTTCTTACCGGAGAAAAATACCCCCCGACACTTTCGGCTTTAATCATACTAACTCAATGTAAATTTTGTAAAAGTAATGAGCGCAATGCAGTCTTTGCAAAAACAATTAAACAAGTAAGAAAAGGCGAATAAAATTATATTCGCATAACGCAAAAAGGTAAAATTAAAAATGTGTGAAAAGGAAATTTACGTAATGTACATAATGGACAGAAGATGAATTATTTAACTTTATTAACAGAATTATTAACAGAATGGAATTTGGAATTCGAACCAGGATGGCGAATGGACGGGCAGAGAAAGTGAGAGAGGGCTTAGGCGGGGATTTGTTCGAATCTATTTTTTTTAGAATGCGGGAAAGAAGTAGTTACGGAACTTTCGAAAACTTTTGAGTGTAAGATGTTACTGCTGAAATTTTAACTTAAAACTGACCAAACAAAAGAAATTAATTAATTTCTGGCTAATTGTAGTAGCAGAAAGAGTAAAAAAGTACAGGAAATCTTCACTGCTCAAGAGCTTTTAAGCAGGCTTAGAAAGGTTTGAAATAAGTCCATGATTTTAGCGACAGCAATAAAGAAGATGCCAGAAATAATGATTTTTTACATTATATACAATAACTACAGTAATTACACTATTTACAAATCTTTAAACTGATAGTCATCCAACATATACTGTCTTTACTGTTTAGGAATAAATTTTCATATTTCTAATCGACCAAATGATTAGATTGACTATTTAATGCCTGCTCTTTTAACACAAAGGTTAATAAAGGTATTTGGTACTTGATTACTTTTATCAGTTTTAATAAGTAGTAGAATTTAATATTGTAGATTTACTGTATCTCTACAAGTACTGTTGATGAGCTGTATTTGATTTAATATAGTATTACTAATAACGTTTTTGGAAATGCTGGAAGTCCAATTTATTAATTTGTTAGTATTAAAAATTGAAGTTGCGTGTTTTGTCAAAACAGTAAAATTTTTTTGTATTAATTATTTGAAGATATACTATTTTTGTCAAAGGAGATAATATACTAAATAATCTGTTAGAAAATAAATTATATATATGTAATTATTTTTAATATATGTACATATATATATATATATATGTATGCATATTAAGCAGTTAAAATATGCTAAAACTATATCTGGAGAAATAGTACTCCTTTGCCATTTATTTCAGAATGCTGCCGAACTTTTGCCAGCAAATTAGGTTTGTGCAATTCAGAACTTCATATTTAGCAAACATTTTGAATTGCCTATATAAACTAACTGATATCACATTTTTAAATGCGTAGAATCAGATAATCCTCTTTAATGAATCTAAAATACACTGTTGGGTAATCTTCCTTTATATAGGAATTTGAAAAAAATCCGGAAATTTTTTAAAAATTGCATTGATATAATGCATGTTTAAAATACCGGAAAGCCTGGGTTCGAATCCTTGAGAAGGCGTGGATGTTTGTAAAGGTATAGTGTCTGTGCGGTATGCGGGCACTCAAAATATGTGGCGTCCCGAAAGATTAGCGGAAAGGCAAGCCGAAAGGTCTGTTTCGAAAGGTTAATAATAGGAGCAGAGAGGTGGGAGACCCTCCTACCCTTTCCCCAGGGGTGCTCTTCTTAAAAGTTGGAGGCGGAACTAAGCGAAGTCATAATGTCAGCTGTATGGTGCTAAAGGCTGTTGCCAAAGGTAGGCGCAATCTTGACTCCTTGCCATGATGAATTTCGTGGGCTTCCTCTGATTTCAGATAAGTGAGATTATAAGATATCGTCTTCTTTTGAAACATAAACTAAACTAGATTCTACAAAAGAACATGGCGAATACTTGCACAGGAGTGAATTAAATACCAGCACATAAGAAGGCGGAAAACAACCTTTTGTTAATTCAACTCAGAACAGAAAGGCGTGTACTTCGTGCTTTACAATAACACCGACCATTTGAGGTGGAATTTAAACGTTACAGCATAAATCAATTCAAGTCTAAAATAGAATAGTGCTGGATTAGTATATTGAGTTACGGCTGACCTAGGTTGACTCGACAAAACCTAACAGACGTGACACTTATCCGAAATGACCAAGTGGCATACTAGCATAACAGCGAAGTGAGCAACGAAACTTGCGCTGGCTAGCGAAAACACGCTCTCAATAAACCCGTTTTAGATAAAGATTTACCCGTTTAAATATCCCCTTCACTTAATTTTAAATTTACATCCTGGCGAGAAAAGACTAGGGGAAGTTGAGGAGTTCAGGAACGATAACAAAAAATTTGAGTAAAACGTTAGTTAACTAAAGGAAACCTTGCAAGATCAGTCAAAACAACAACATGTTTCAAAGAATCGATATCTTACTACATGATATATAAATAATACTACATATTTTTAAAGACATTTTATACGTATAGATTTGCTTCCTTATATCGTAAAACTGAATAATGTATAAAGGAAATAACAATCTTTTAAAACTGCTGAGATAGTTAACTCATTGGCTATCAAATTTTCACTTGCGCTCTAAGTGCTTTGTTTGAAGATGAGGTAATGGAACAAGCATGTGGTGACTTTTCAAAATTACCTAGTAAACAGTCGCCAATGCGCCGCCCAGACGTTAAAGTGGTGAATGATACTGATTGCCGTATTGAAGGGCCCGGGCTCGAATACTGGAGAAGGCATGGGTCTAAACTCTCTGTCCTTTCACAGGAGGCAACGGTGGCCAACCTATTGTGTGTCTCCATAATAAAGCGAGCACAGCTTCCGGCCTTAGTAGTGGCCAATGCCTATAAAGGCTGCTGCCCGCCATTGGGGGGGGGAGGAAAAAAATCAATCGCCAATGCATTTCGATATCTAGCGATGCAGCATAGAATAAAATCTATGAATATTTAACTTTGAACTCTTGTTACAATTGACTCTCAGCAAGAGCTCAATTCCATAGTGAAGAAAGCTATGTTAAACATACTTTGAATAACTGCACATTTTCTAAATTAATTTTTTATGTCATTTTTTATTCATAGATTCATAATTACTAATAAAAACTGAAATGATTATAAGCTGTTGATCGGTGTCATTTTTAAATGACAACCGCGTGCGGTGCAGGATTTGCAGGGCCTGCTTATAGTATCACCCGTAAGGAGTAGGATAAATGTACTGCAAATTTAATTTTCAAGAATGTTATGTTTCTAAGGAAAAAATTTAATAACTGCAATTCTTTAATTCCAATGTTTGTATTTTTCATACGTAACTGATTCTAAGAAACGGTTTATTGGCAGAACTTATAAGTTAAATGACAATAAAGTTAATAAAACAATTAATTAATTAATGAAATGAAATGAAACTCTATGAAAATTAAACGCTAATTTTTTTTTGTATGTAAAGATCTCATAATAACCATAGAGCTTAAACGAAAATGAAATTAAAAGTAGTACTTATACTCACATTTCTCCTTTAAATAAGTTTCATTATTTTCGCAACTTCATAGTAAATTAAGATAAATATGTACAGTACTTTAATTACGAAATCTCCGGGCTTGTTTGAAAGTCTTCGATAATTTTGCTAACTATGTAAAGATTTCTCAACTCTCCCTCTATTATTCCGAAGTTTTCTGACGTTCTACAAAATACATGATTATGAGCTCATAATTCTGATTGTATAATTGTGTGTATAGACAAGGAAGTGAGAAACTAAACCACGGAAGCAGCCGTCAATTTCAACTTCCGCAGGCGTTAATTTCTGTATGTTTAAGTGTCGCGTCGACCTTCAGAGTTTAAAAGAAACAATTACAAGCTTGTTTTGCTATTATTTATGATAAGGCTCTTAATTAACAATAAGAGACATTGTCTGTCTGGGCTTAGTACCTTTTCGTCTTTTTCCGATTACTTATTCAGTGAAAAAAAAATACTGACGATTCTTCCGCCACCATTTCCGAAAGATTTCCCGTTTCATCCTCTTCTTGAAAAGTCACTCACTGAAGTAGCGAATACATACTTCCGTCAATTGATATACGTGTTATCCCTTACTCCTTTCACTTGACTTAATTTTCGATTACTTATATTTGTTAAATATTATTTAGACAATATAATCTGTACAAAATAATGAATTTCAGGCATGTTGAAATATGCATATTTGAATTACGTTGTTTCTGTCTCGTGTCTGTTTAGTCAATTTCATGTACTTTTGAAATAACAGAGCTACAGTTTACTACTTTGAAGGAAATTAAAGCGTAACAAATATACAATTAAGATTCGTGTACACTGCGCAAAAAAAGAGGGGGACAGTTCTGAATCTTCCTTTCTATTGAGTCGATTGATGAAACTAACTTGCGCTTTTCATGTCCCGAAAGCGCAGCTTAGGATATGTATTAGATTATAGCATTGCTCTGCCATCGGTATTTTGACACATAATCGGACTTTTTCTGAAATGGCATGCCAATTTTTTTTTCATGTTTCGATTCTAAGACTCAATATGCCAAACTGCAAAGTTTTGTAAAAACCGCACGAGTAATTTTTAAAAACATATCTCTCAAAATTTTAGTTCCTCCATGTTAATTGAATTTTGGTATATATTTATTAATATCCCTTTTTTTAATTAAATTTTTTTATTCTTCCGTTAACGTTTCGATATTTAGGTCCATTCGAAATAAAATTCGTGAATTTTTTATGATTTATTTTTAATTTGTATTTTTAAATAATCTTCATGAATTTTTCGAAAAAATTTGGAATTATGACTTACCCTCTTAAAGTAGATGTATTTCCAAGCATACCTACAAAAAAATTAGAGATTTTTATTGAAAATTTCCTAGGATATATGTGAATCTACACATTGGTGTGTTTTGAAGTTTGGCATGTTTGTTATCAACGGTAAGAACGTCAAGTGTGGTTTACGCTCTTTGTTAAAATTGTTTGAAAGTAAAATCGATAATTTTTTTCCTGCTCCTGTACAATGAAATAAAGCAAAGAAAGATAGGTTGCTATAAGTTAATAAGTTCGCCTAGTGAATTATTCTTGGAACAATGAAATGAAAAAAATGAGCCAAGATAAATTTTTGCATTTCTTCATAAATTTCTGACCAGAAGTTATAAAATTTAATATCTAGGCATAATTTGAGTCGTAGAATCGAAAACATTGGTAAGTTATTTCAGATAAAGTCCAATTTTGTGTCAAAATACCTATGTTAGAACACTGCTACATATAAATCTAACATATATCCTAAGTCGCGCTTTCTAGACGTGGAAAACGCAAGTTAAATTTCGACAATCCGTCCAGTAAAAAGGGACATATGCACTGTCTCCCCTCTTCTTTTTTCCGAAGTGTACACGTTTTGTTAAAAGAATAGTGAGCTGTCTCTAAACGCGACCGTCCACGAATGTAGAGAATTTAAACATAATACAGGGTGGTAATATTTGATGGCAACAATTTGAAAAGCGATACAACGCTTTTAGTGATCCGACGCAAAGTGCTGTTTCGAGACTAATAGCCCTTCGGTTGTTATGCTTCTTTGGGCTGATATTTTTTTTATTATTACACTTAACACTGTTTATGAACGACAGTTTTAGGTAATATTGAATGCATTTAGAATAGGAAAACAGAGAACTCTGAATTTTACGATTTATGTAATTATAAATACATATTCATATAAGGACAAAAGTTTACTCGAAATTTGTTATATGAGTTCTTATCATTTGTAATTTTTAAAAACAGTAGTAACATGATGCAAATTTATCACCATTTCTATCATAAACAAAGGCATATTTTACGTAATTACAAATATGTTTGATGAGTTATAATGTTTCTTACTGCTGATTCTTAAGTTTGTAGAGTCGTTAGGTTATTCTTAAGCAGGAGTACACAAAAAATGTGCAGTACCGTCGCCGGGACTCGAACCTAGACCCCTCGAATACGCGCCGAGAGTGCTACGGCTGCACCACAGAAGAAAGAAGATAGAAACTACCTTATATACTCCCCCTTTTAAATGGCGACTGGGGATTAGGGGACCCAGTCGCCAAATTCTGGTGGTGAAGATTCATCATCCACCACTTTTTGGTTCCGGCCCCACTGTAGAATCATTAGATTATTTTTAAGCAGGAGTATACAAAAAATGTGCAATGCCCTCGCCGGGTCTCGAATCTGGACCTGTCGAATACGCGCCGAGTGTGCTACCGATACACCACGAAGGCATGCAGAAAAGAGGCACAAACTATCTTTGATGACAGGGTATTATTATGAATTTGCTAAAATGGAGTGAGTTCGCCACGAACCTTTTTTTTTCCAAACTTTGTGATATATAGTTATCTGTCTTCATTTTAATTATGTTAAGAATGTAGGTTTGCTTCCTTTCTCAAAATACATCATCTTCAAAATTTCTTAATGAAGTTCTATTCCAGCAAACTTGACCACAAATCCAGGTTTATTGTTATTGAAATGAGTTTTTTTTTATGATCTGCCTTCGAATTTTAGCATGCCCGTGTTTTCTTTTCAATGAATTCAGGTTTCAACAAATTCAAGATCCCTTTTTAACAGACATCTCTGAAAACATCAAAAGGCAAATGTAGAATAATCATATGCGTGTGAAAATGGGACTGCATCTCATGCCTGCTCATTGTTCTAAAATTACTTCACAATAAATGGCGTATTGCTCAGATTATAAAGTGCGACGAGTCAATGAGCACTTATCATGTCCTTGACTCAACAAATGACTCTCTGAATAACAACTTTTTAAAAAGGGAATGAATCGGGAAAGATTTACCTTTCCATCAATAGGAGTTACTAATGAGTGTAGCAGCGGCTGAACTGATACGAATTTGCCGGTAGGATGAAAAGGGAATCTGAAGGCTTTCAGATTTTACACTACTCCCAAAGGAGCGTTTTTTAACGTTTTGTGTGTTATCTTTATTTATTAAATATCATGTTCTTCTCATTAAACCAGAAAATTCAATTCAACAGCAATATCGCAAAATAATTTTAAGATGAGCATGTCTTTAGAACTTTCCGATACACAGTTTCGCTCGAGGGAGATAAAAATGTTTTTGTTTTCATAAAGCGTTGCCATTCCTTTTTTTGAAATCGTTGAGTTTGTTAAGCAAAAATTCTTTAATGTCTGAAATAAATAATAAAACAAATTAGGGCTTTCTGATGACCATATTCGGTGGACGATTACTTTATTCAAAATTTGATGGCTCTAAGTACCGTTGTTTTATCACAATGCGAGAAACATACATGCATTTATGCAGATTTTTCATTATTTAATTTCTTGAAATATAATAGAGAGCGATAATATTTGGTGGCAACAGTTTGTAAAGTGAATCGACATTTATAGTGAATGAACGCAAAATGCCAAAACGAAATTAATAGCTCTTCTGGGCTAACACCCTTTGAGCTAAAAAATGCGTCTGGATATATAAAATATTTGTTGTTTCAAAATAGGGATTTTTATGATTGATTTGCGATCAAATATCATCATTAATATCATCATCACATTTAACGTAAAATGCAAATCCATTACGATACGCTTTTTATTAAAAATTGTAAATTCAGTCAGAATATTCATACTAAATTATTTTTCAAATTCAATCATGACAACAGAAAGGAAAAAACAGAGTTATGTTAGAAAAACTCGTTAAAGCAAACTGCCTTAAGAATAAAATATAAGTAAATTTTATTACAGACCTTTTGCACATTGGCCCAGATTGGTAATAAAAAGATAATGCAAAGGAAACTGGGCTTAAAATATCTTAAATTAATTTAAATGAAAGTGCTTGAACTTAGATTTCCCCATTGTGATACGCTATGTAAAAATACACAGCGTATAAACATTAATGAAAAAGCAGTTATTTACTGCATATGTTATAAGGTATTTCTCCTGCCTTCTTCGCATGCCTTCGTGGTGCAGTGGTCAGCACGCTCGACGCGTAACAGAGAGGTCCGTGGTTCTATTCCCGGCGAAGGCGTTCCGCATTTTTCATCACTCATGCTTTCAAATTAACATAATGTCCCTACACTGGCGCCCGAACCAAAACGGTGTTGGATGATGATTCTCCATCACCGGGATCTGGAGATTGAGTCCCCAAAACTCCAGTCGCCCTTTAAAAAGGGTAGTATATAAGGTATTACTTCTGCCTTCTTCGCATGCCTTCGTGGTGTAGTGGTCAGCACACTCGACGCGTAACCGAGAGGTCTATGGTTCGATTCCCGGCGAAGGCGTTGCTTATTTTTCATCTCACCTGCTTCCGAAATAACCTAATGACTCTACAATGTATCTGTAGAATTTTTTCTTCCTACGAAGCTTTGAAGAGTAATTTAATCATTCTAAAAGTTTGAATGGCCGGACTAGCTGGGGGCTCCAGTTTGTCCCTATTTTTAATCTACAGGTAAAACACTGAGTGTGTTTTTTGTATATTCTATTCTCTTACTATCTAGTAGAGGCAAAATACAAATTTTACGAGTAAAATAATATTCTGTAAGTTCTTGTTGCTTGACTCTGTCCAATAATCACAAGATAGTAGTTGTGTTTTTAGATGGGCGAAATAACTTCCGAGTATTTTTCGCATCAAAATGCACGATTAAATAAATGTACTCCACCGATTCTTCTAAATGGAGGATAGAGGGATTATAAAAGCTTTAACTTCAGTCTTATACTCACTTGAGCTCACAGTTAATAAACCTTTCAAAGCTAAAATTCAGAAGTCTAGCAGTGTGGGACCCACCAGCGGCCGAACGGTAAAGTCGCTAAACACTGGTAGTTCAGTCCGAGATTCGAGTCCCGCGAACGGGCTGGCTGCATTGGCAGTTTCGTAGTTTTCCCTATATGTAACGTGTATACGAGTCAATTTACCTTAGAAAGTTCTCCGCGAAGGCATCTGTCCTCTTAGTCAGATAGCCATCGAGGTTTTGTCGATTTAACACTGCGGATTATTTCAGAATTAATTATTCTATTTTAATAGCTTCATTCTTCTCTCATAGATGAGAGTAATTAAGCATCAATTAATCCTTCTTTTCATATTTAGAGTATTCACACGTAGAATAAATGAACTACATATATGTTCCTTTTTGACCAAACCTTTTAACCATTAACTAGATCTATGTTAAATTTTAAGATAAAAAAATCTTAAAAAATTTTACATCGTTTTTAATCAAGATGCAAATGAAGTGCCTTTTTTACAAGATAAAGTGTCTTTTTATCTAAAAAAATTGGTATATTTCCTACTTCTATGTTCTGTAACGTGAGTAAATACATTGGATACAGAAATATATGTTAACTGATAAGGAGTTTACAATCCTTTATGCGATTGTCACCTTTTCGAATGAGGTATGTTTAGGGTGGGTTGATTTTATCCACATATTTTAAGGAATCTTAGAACATTATAGCAGCTCAATTAAAATTTAAATTAAGCTCTCATAAAATTTAACAAGACTTATAAGCAAAAGCAACTGCAAATACACAAGCAGTATAAGTAATTATGCAGACTTTTGCTTTAATAATATCGTATTTAGTTAAGTTTCTAAATCATTATTACAGTTTTCATCAAAACTAGGCTTAACTCTCGACTTTGACTTGATTTCGACTGCGTTTTCCTGATTTCGTTTTAATAACCAATCCCAAAATTCTTTTAAATAACTCTTAAAACAAGTTAAAGGAAAAAAAAAAACTTAAATATTTGGCATGCTCAAAAAAAGTCACAGAGTTATCCTCTATGACCAGGAGTTATGAAATAACGTCCCGAAAATTTTTTTCAAAGTAATGACTTTGAATAATATTTATGACTATACATTTGGGTAATATTCATCGCCTGTATAATATTAATGACATTATTACGATTGGGAATAATAATCGCATGTCCTCGAATCTGAAAGGGAATCTCATATTCGTATCATTATTTTCATTAAACTGCAATTTTTTTAATAATTAAATTGTTTTTGCATGTTATTATGATATATTTAGTCATTCGGCACTTGGAGGCAATTACATGGTTAATCAATTATTTAAATTTTAGATTATTGATTTGGTATGCTTGTAATTTTTCATATTAACTTAAATGTTCGTATAAGTATTCAAAATGTTATTCCATGTTTAAAAATTAAAGATTTGCACGGAAAATCTGCGCATATTTAAGAGACTTCGGAAAAAATATATATTTAACATCATTTAGCAGTGTAATGGAATTTAACAAAATAATTGTTAAGTATTAGTGACGTCATCGGAAGACGCTGTAGCGAATCAGAACGTATTTTAAATACGATTATTGAATATTCAAGGAAAGCAGAGAATATTTAAAAATTTATTAATAATTTATTTTTTACGGGGAATATGTTCATACAGTTCATGAAAAATAGTGTAGAGATATTATTACCTTTCTAACCATCCTAGAGTTAGAGATTTAGCTCTGAAATTTTAAAGTTTCTCAAAATGTCACGAATAAAGGGTATTTTCTTGATTATAATTAAAAAACTATTCTCTCACTTATACCTTTTTCTTACTAACTAGTGCTTTGCCCTTAGCTACTGCATGGAAACGGAGAGATGCGACGTAGAAATCTTTTTAAGGAAAACTGGCTTGAATCCGCGTTACACACGGCGAAATCCACGAAAACGCCCATGAAGTCAACCCTCGAACCCCGGACCAAACTACCAGTGTTCAGCTGCTTTTATCGCTGGGACGCTGGTGGGCCCGATTTGTACCCTGAATTCCTTTTCTTCCAATATGCGCCTAACCCGAAATCGGATACCTTAAAAGCTAGCAGAAATTTTCATTTGTAATAAATTAGAATGCCACTGTACTGTGCGAAATTTTACATCCATAACGCTGAAAAGGTTAAAATTTAATGCATCATTTACAATTTCTTTAGACAGAATTTTTACTAAAAAGAAAGCTACTTTTAGAACAAACGTTTGTGCTATGTGAGGAAACTTGTGCAAAATTAGCTCTTGGAAAATTCCACAATTAATTAAAAAATGTATTATACTGTAGTGTAATCATCTGTTATACAATAAAGTGTTCTTAATTTCAGGCAATTAAGTTTAGATTTAAAATCAAAGTTATTCAAAAAATATAATTTGTTCTAATTTAAGGGGACGGTTGACTTTAAAAATTGGTTTTTAAAATTTTTGTGTTTTCAACAAGAAATTTCATACATATACATATTATAACATCAGTTTATAAAATACATATTCAAAATTTCAATTTGTTTTAAATTAAAAATTTTAAAAACAAATAATTAATTATTTTAATTAAAGACTTAAAATGCTTTAATTTTGAATATGTTTTCCTAATTTTTCCTTTAAGTTAGTTATAAAGACTTGACAAAAGTTTTTGTGTATCCGTTATTGAATATGTTGGATCAGAAATTTTTAAAAAGGATTTTTGTGAATTTAAACCCAGTTTTCGGAAAAGTGTCACCTTTTGTTATACGTTATCGCAAGTTTAAACCTCTTAATAAACTCATATGCAAAAATGCATATACAGATCTGCTGTAACATATAAGATAGTTTCTTCCAAATATCTTTCATTTTTAGCTAAAAATTAGAGGCATGAAGCATTTTTAAAAATACGAACTGCGAAGAAATTTGTTTTGAAAAAACAGAATATAAAGTTTTTCTTCAAACTTACCTTTAATACATGGTCATGAGAAACATCAAATTAACTTTAAATATGAATTTGCAAACACGAGATAACAATTTCGTGTCATTTAGCTATTTGTAATCTCATAATATTAAATATGACAAAAATAAACATATCGCAAATTGGTATGTGATTCGAAGTTATACGTAGACATAACTTCTGCATTTTATCCAATGAAACTTTTAAAATTCACCCGCACCATATGTCTTCATTTGTTATATTTACATTATCTTTTAATGCTTTACAATATTTTTTACTATTTCTGTTTTTTCCAAGCAGACGAACTTCTCTTTTTGCTTTGGTTCAATAGACGTTGATCACGCTTTTGTGCAACGAGTAGGGAAAACGAGTTTGTTTCCTTCTGTTGTACGCATATAGCATTTACATAACCAAAATTGAAATCATAGTTGTCAATACTGACATTTCTAGCCTTTCTTAGAAATAAACACTTCTTTTGGATAAATATATAAATCATAGCATCAACAAATAACTGTTGAAATACTTTTTAGTCCAAAAGGATTTAGTCCCGAAGGACTATTACTTTCGTTTTGCGATTTTGCGTCGATTCACTCTGAATGCCCGTTTCACTTTTCAAATTGTTACCACTAAATGTTATCGCTCTGCGTTAAATTTTAAAAAGATGAAAAATCTGCATAAATGTATGCATATTTCTCACATTGTCATAAAACCTAGAGCCATCGAATTTTGAATGACGTAATCCTACTGCGAATATGGGCATCTGGAAGCCCTAATTTTGAATTTGAAATTTGCTTTATTATCGATTTTATGTTTTGTAACATTTCAACGAATTTCTGATTAACAAACTAAATGATTTCAAAGCGAGCAATGGCAACACTGTACGAAAAAAAAACATTTTTATCTCCAGCGCACGAGACTTACGGAAATTCTAAAGATATGTTCATTTTAAAATGATTTTGCGACATTGATTTTGAACTGAATTTTATGGTTTGAGTACGTAGTACATGATATTTAATAAAAAAAGGTAGCACACGAAACGTTAAAAAACGTGCCTTTGGACGTAATTTAAAATCTGAAATCTTTCAGATTTTTAATATTTGTATATTTTTTATATATTTTCTCCAAAATTTAAAGGACAAAGTTTACGTTATTTACACATTTTAAATGCTTGTAACTTCTTTAAAAATTAAAATATTTGAATTCGGTTTTCTGCATACGACGTAGTTACGTATATGGAATGTTACCGGAGTAAAAAAAACAAATTCAATATTTTGGTTGATTTTTAGCTACTTTAAAGTCCACCGTCCCCTTAAGGCCATTATTTAAGAGAAGTATAATTTCTGGTAATTTTCTTGCAGTTTAAATAATTTCTTCTAAATTTTATAATTTTCTTCTAATTTAAATTACTTCTAATTTAATGCTCTAAATTAGAAAAGCACTTGGAAATACAATTAACTCCAGAAATTTTGAAATATTTAGTGATATTTCACATTACGTTTATTTGCATAAAAATGTTATTAATTTTAAGACATCTTAACTATTATTAGAAGAAGATAGCTAGCTAAATATGAACATGAAATCTATATATATATATAAACAATTTAAAATTCGTTCTATACTTGAAGAATCGTTTTAGTTTTGCATAAAGCAGATTTCGCAATAATCCTGAAATAATCCTATTTTTAAGATAGAATAACACGCCGAACAAGTATTAATTTAGAAGTCAAATGACAAAATCATCATTATATTTACAAATTTTCACAGAACAAGTTTCGATGATTTTACCGAACCGTCATCCTCAGCTGCCAAAGTGCAAAATATATAACGCTGATTTTAATAACCATAACGCTGATTTTTGTTGTTTTATTTCTAAATTAATCCTATTTTTCTTGAAAATGATGTTTGACTGTCAGAATAGTGAGAAGAATTTAACGGTATGAATTAGAATTTAAATTAATGTACCTTAATACTTTAGCAAGCCTTTTTAAAATTTATTAAGCAATTACTCAAACACAAACAGCTGGTGAAAAATATAAAAGCATATGCACTAATCCTTATTAATATACATAAAACAAGTACTTACACTAATATGTTTGGCAAACTTCTTACATACGAGTCGAATGAGTTTGTTCACGTGAAGTATATTATATTGCGTAAAGTAACGCAAGCAAAAGCTTAAACTTCCACAAGCACACCTTATCGTTCGCACAACCACCTTTCCAAAACTAAAAAAAAAATTAGCTAGGGCCTCTCCAGATGGTTGTAAGTTACGCAAAACACGTCACACCACATTGTTACACAATAACAAATAGGGGAATTTGCAAAAGGAAAAATGGCTTTCTCCCATTATTTTGCGTAAAACATGCTCCATTCTTATATAAACCTCTATTTCCTTGAAAACCGTCTTGACCGATTGTATCTGATGAGGTGCTCCATTCGCCCGAAGGAGGCAGTTTAAGGGTGCTTCATCGTTTCGATGCCGTTATAAATTAGCCATCAAGGACGAAATCGCATTTTCGGTCATCGTGACTTCGAACTGTCACGCTAACTGGGTGTATAACGTGATCGCTGTCCCCAAGCTAATCGTTCTATTTAGTCCAAGATTAATCTACGCATGTGTGGGAGAAGATCTGTGGAGAAAACTTCGAAAAATGTGTATGAGAAGATTTACCAATCACACAAAACGTGATTATAGATGATAACAATTAAATGTTTTCCTCTTATTTACTAATTTTTTGACGCATCAATAGCATACATATGCTTCTATGTAAATAATTGTAAATATCTTGCTATAGCTTTATACGTTTCGATTCTGATAAAGCTCACACCGGAGAGAAATTGTTAAAAATTTTGGGAATCAGGAATTGTAGATGTTCATTGGTCTGTCGGGTTCTTTTATTGTTAATTTTCAACTGTTGAAAAAAGCTGAGGGCATTAACATTAACATTAACATTAACATTATTCAAACTAAATTATACATATTGCAAAAATACGCAACCGAGCTTATTTATTTTTTGATAGGTACGAATAAAAGTTAAACAAAAAAAAAATCTGAAAGGTTTCAGATTTTAACGGTAGCCCAAAGGGGTTTGTTAAAATTTTGTACGCTCTCGCTGCGCTCGCGGTCTACCAATCTGCGGTTACACTCATTCTTATTACCCATTTTTTATCTTTATTATTAAGTATCATTTTCTCCGCACTGACACCATATACAGTTCAACAGCAAAACTACAAACATTTTTAAAGCAGCATACGTTTAGAATTCCTGATGCAGTGTTAAGTTTTGACATAAATGCTTTCTATTTTGTCAGTCTTTTCATCATATCATTCCATTGTTCATCATATCAATCATATCAATATTATATAGTTCATTATATCAATGTTCAGTTTTCTCACTATGTTGGTTTTACAAAAAACGTTTTTTTTGTCTTTTTATTATTAGCGTTTTATGCGTTTACTTTATTTATTAAATATCATATTCTTGGCACTTATACCACATAAAATTCGAATCAATACTAAAATCACAAAATATTTTTAAAAAAAATATTTAGAAACATATCTTCAGAATTTTCGATAGGTATCCTCAAACACTGGAGATAAAAATGTTCTCTTGCCGTGCAGTGTTGCCACTGTTCACTGTGAAGTCAATCCGAAATTCGTTAAAGTTTTACAAAATATGAAATAGATAATAAAAAAAATTATTCGAAATTCAAAATTCGAGCATTCAGGTGCCCGTGTTCGGGTGGAGGACTATACTATTCAAAATTTATTGGCTCTGGGTACCGCTGTGTTTTCACAGTGCAAGGAAACATGCATACATTCATGCAGATTCCTCTTTATTTAACTTCTTTAAATATAATATAGGGTTATAATATGTGGTAGCAACAATCTGAAAAGTAATAGGTGGTTTTTAAAGATTCAACGCAAAGCGCCGATTCCAAAGTAACATCCTTTTGGTGCTAAAAATCTGTACCTTCAAATCTCATAAAAATGTCTAAATAATACTTTAAATTGTTTAGAAAATATAGATATTTCATGGTTCGTTATACATGTTCGGTTTTAGTGGAAGTGAAAATTATATAAACTCGGACTTCAAATAATTAAAGATTTGAAATCTTTGAAACACCGTATTTGCAACAAATACGTAATAGAAACGTCTTCGTACGTCGCATAAAATTGCTTTGGGAAGCCGTATGCCGCTCGTAGTCCTCCTGTTCGAAACTACTGACGATATACACTATTACTGGAGATGATAAGGCAACAAGAGCTAATTTTCACAAATTTGAGGGATTAGTTTCGAAGTCTTAGATAGAGTTTTCTTCTTCAGCTGCTGAAGTGAAGAAATCTGAAGAAAAATGTTCTAAAGTTTTTCAGTTCTGCCGCTGAAGAAGTAGATGCTGAAATACGTTGTCTTCAAAAGGAAATTTAATTTCTAAATGTTCCAGCTCTACGAATTGTTATTGTAAATTGATTGTTTCAAAATGAGATATTCTCTAGCCTCTGAGGTGTACGATTTTGATTCATAATCCTGCAAATTGGTTATGAGATACACCTTCCGTAACTTTTGCCATTACCTGTTCAATAACCCCAGTTAGTATTGTTGCAGATCGGACGACATTATCGTTTTTATTCAAAATAAAAGTGACGAAATGTTTTACTAATAGTAAGATTTACGCTGCAGGTTTTCGTTGTTTCATTCATTCTCAATGGAATTTATATTGAAAGGATTATAATTTCGGAGATTAAATTTTGTTTAGCTTATCTGCGGCTATTTATTGTTATCATCTAGCTTTAAATTCCAAATTTCAATGTAAAAAATTCTGCCTATTTTGGAAACGTAAAAAATTCTTCCTATTTTAGATCTTCCATTTGGAAATATTACATTTTTAGTGCGAATATTCATCGAATTTTTCCTTTTATGCTTGAAGAAAAATAGCTTGAAGAATGCGAAAACACAGAATCTTTCATACTCGTTTCAAAGCTATGTATGTTTCAGTATTTTCTTCCTGAACGTTATGTAAATGCTAAGTGTGTTAAATGGTTGCTGAACGGTTCATTTCACGTTGCATTTCAATTCTTAATAATTGAGATTTCGATCAGACCAATAGCTCCTTTTTAAATCTGTCTATGCCATTTCTTACACCTAAGACACACTTTTGCAATTTAATTTTTTTTACATTGATGCATTACCTCTTGATTCTGAACTTAATTTAATAAATAACGGGAATATTGTAAGAGGCTCATTACAAACCGAGCAACGGGATATCCACCATTAATTGAAACTAAATACACTAAATATTTAGCATTTAACAACATAAATACTCCATATATATATATATATATATGTTACGGTGAAAGACCGAAATTGGAGAATGTCGACTTTCACCGGAGAATGTCAACATTCACCAAATACGTCGGCGAAAGATCGAATATAACAATGCATTCTTGTACATTCGGACCCTCACCGGTGTATGTCGACAATCACAGATATGCTCTGGTGTAGGTCGAAAAGAGAGGCGACTGGCTGTTTCCTATAAACGCAGTTCTAAAAACAAGGGCCTCTTGCGCAATTCAAAGTCTCATAATAGTTCAAGTTGCTGCAATTAATCAGATTTGAATCACATAATTTAGTAAGTTTTTTATGACTATTATTTTATTTTCTCATTTACTACGTACTGTATAATTAAGTAAGTTTTTTAACTTCTATTATTTTCCTTTCTCATTTTGAATATATTGTGTATTTTAAGTACTTGTGTGTTTTTTCGCTACTGAATTACGGAGAAGAAAATATAATATTCTCATATATTCAACATTCACCATTAGTACATGGTGAATGTCGACATTCACCGGTGTAAGTCAGAAATAAGAGTATTCGGAAAACATTTCGGACATACACCAAGCGACTATGTGAATGTTGACATTCACCGGTGAAAGTCGACATTCTCCAGATTTCGGTGTTTCACCGTAACATATATAACAATATAAATTCACATATATATTACATATTTACACTTATGATACATTACGTATTTATTTATTAGATTATATTATTATTTATCTTACATTACATATATATATTACATATTTACACACTTACATATTTACATTTATATATACGCATATAAATGGCAAAATTGCCATTTACTGCCATTTTTGTATTTTTTCTGGTATTTTAATTTTAATTATGTTTGTGCTTTAATGCTTTTTTACGTGTCGCAATTTTTAAAATGTTGATTTTCTTAAATACTAGTTATTTGTTTTTTTGTGATATTCTTTTGAGTAATTAATTTGTTAAAATGTTTTACCTTAGTTAATGGGTATCAAATTTACTTTTAGGCGATTGCCTTTAGAATTTTTCTCTTTTTGCTAGGAACAAGTCTATGATTTAGTTTTAGGCGATTGCTATTAGAATTTTACTCCCTTTATTTGGCTTTGATCTTAATTTACAGCTCAATGCGCACAATTTTTGACTAATAAGTCACTTGTTCATCTACTACTTTCTTTTAACTATATACATAGATTTATATAAATGTAATATAGCACGCTTGACGCGTAACCGAGAGGTTCGTGGTTCGATTCCCGGCCAAGACATTACTCATTTATCTCTTCTTCTGCTTCAAAAATGCCTAATAAATTTACGCTGGCACCCTAACTAAAAACATGGTGGATGATGATTCTCCACCACCGGGATTTGGCGATTGGATCCCCTAATCCCTAGTCGCCCTTTAAAAGGGGAGGGGTATATAAGGTATTTCTCCCGCCTTCTTCGCATGCCTTCATCGTGTAGTGGTCAGCACGCTCGATGCGTAACCGAGGGGTCCGTGGTTCGATTCTCAGAGAAGGCGTTGCTCATTTTTCATGTTTCGCGCTTCGAAATAACCTAATGTCTCTACAAAGTATTTATTTATTATATTATGTTACTATTTATATTTCATTACATATATGTAATATACATGTATAACAATGTAAATTTCTGAATTGACTATGAATTTTTAAGAAACGTTTTGCACAGCAGGTAATTACTGAAACTACTGACTTGCTTACGACTGTCCAACGAGTCAGACATAATATTACTTACACAGCCAACTGAAGAGAACCTGATCAAAATAGACCCCCTCACGTATAACTCAGATCTAGAAGATGCTAATCATACTATAAACTATCTAAACAGTCTGGAAGCATAAGGACTATTACTGTATTTGTTCAGAATAGCCCCTCTAGCGTAAACATAGGTTCAGTTGATACTGCTTTTCCAAACTACTCATTGAGTGACCATTGAATCAGTTTTATTTATTCATAAAACTAATTCGTAAGGCGAATATGCATCATAAAATCGATTCGTAAAAAAGATAAAGGCATGAAGTAAGCACTCTCAGGTACAGGCTTCATGAAGGCCTGGTCACATTCTCTGAGACCTATCTGCTTTTCTGAAAATCGGTAATCCTTCCTATGATACTGGATTTAAGAGATATGCTTTGGACAGTAAATTCAGTAACATTTATTTCTGAATTTACTGTGCAAAGCGTGTCTGGAGGAGTCTTGGCTTAGATTATCATATTGGTTATTCGAACTTGTTAAAACCTGTTTAGCAGATGTCAAGATAAATTTTGGGGTTTAAAATTGAGCGATGTTACGGAATTCTTCAAAATTTCTAAACCTTCTTTGCTACAAGAATGACTACATGATTGTAGTTTTTGTTATCCGTATGTCCATTAAAAGTCACCACTTCATTGGTAACTTTATGAAATGACTAAAGTGTCTGTTTGGAAATCTTTGTGGCATATAAACATAAATTTCTGCTCACAAGACATAACGTTAAGACATAGCGTTCTGGTCACAAGTAATAATTAAAATAATTATTTGATGAATAAGATCGGGAACGAGGGTGAATCAAAATCTGTCAACAAGTATGAAGCGAAGGGTGTAAAGAATTGAACGAGCAGTGGGATC
>KK119492.1:752132-768233 GCA_000611955.2 Stegodyphus mimosarum
CAATCAAATTGCTGACTTACTAGACTGATTTCTTTCAATTGTAGTTTTGAGATTCTTAAAACGTCCTTTCTACATAGAACTAAAAAAATTCTAGAATGAAATATTTTACAAAAATTGGGGAAATGACAAAAATTAAATTCATTTTTAACATAAGAGGATAAACATTCTTTTCTCCCCTAAAATGAGAATCGAACATTCATGGTATACCTCCAAAAAGAGATGTTGGTGGATGAACGCTACTGCTGTTTTTTTTGACGTTCGCTCAGCAAAGTGGATCTTTAATGTCTTCAAGAATGTAATACCACAGTAAGTTATTCTTTGTTGTTGTAATTCAGACGGTACATCTCTATCTTACTGTAATCTTATTAAGTGTTAACTAAATTTAATCTCTTTTTTAATTTAGTGTTTCAATTGTTTTGTCTTTAATATAATTTCAAAATTTCACTTGGATATCATAGTACATACTCATCATTCGAAATTTGTGGTGCTTAAATGTTGACATGGTTGGCATAAATTTTTGATAAATCGTAAAACGAGGTAATATATATTACAAATAGGAAATTAAGGAAAACTGTTCATAAAGTTATTATTTTTAAACAGAACTGTATAAACTACTATACTGTATTAGATTGTCCTTAGCTCATTAACTTATCAAAGCAAACATAAGCATTAATTCCTCTTTCGGTTTTTTCTGCATGCAGGAATTAATTAAGAAAAGTAAAATCAAAGAGAATAAATCCAAACTAAAATGTCCTCTAAAAACAAGCATTTTCGGGTAAAAAAAAACTTAATCACAGTTCAACAGCATATTTGCAGCATTTTTCAAAGACTAAACACAAATTCAAAAAATACTTAATTTAAACATGCATTCAGAAAACTAAGACTTTTAGTTTTAGCTAGGTCAGCTAAGACTTCATAAGATTAAAACTAAACACAACAATACCTGAGAACCTGGTCGTTTGACTTTAGAACCAAGTTTTAACCAACGTGATGACAACCTGGATAAAGTGACAAAAGTTTTCGAGACCAGCATGGCGTAAGACAATATCGGCTATTTCTTTTTCTTTTGAAGTTTCCCCTTAATATTTGATGTTATAATATTTAAAAGGTGACAGATTTTGAATTCTTCAAGCTATTTGATTTCATTGTCCATTCTGCAAGTATGAAACGCATTTGGGACAGAAATTACTCTTTAAACCAAACTTTTATGAATTTCACAAGGTAGCTAAAACATATACCTAGAAAGCACGATTATTTTATTATTGAATAAATTTCTGATTCATAAACGTCTTCATGTATGTATGAAGCGTCGTTATCAGAATTCATGTCAATTATCTTTACAAAATCCGAAGTCAGTTATAGAGCGCTGGATATTTTCCAGGATGCATTCTGAAACAGGACACCGTATCATATGAGATTCTTCTGCACAACACAACACAACACATCTGGTTATTTTATTCCTCAAATATTGGTTTAAAATTACTTACTGCCACAAAAGCGTTGTCAGCTTTGCTTGACTGCGGATTAAATCCACTAACAAAAAGTGCAGGGTCAATCTTAATGGCAGGAATAAGGAACAACTTTTCTACTATCTACTATTGATTATACGTATTTCTCGTTCGCTGTGTCTTCTTATATATTCATTACGTCCTCAGACAAGGTTGAATTTATAAGGAAGAACGAAGATGTAATTTTTACATAACGCCGATTGATGTATCAAACTAAACTATTCTTTTTTTAACTGTTTATTAAAGGAAACAATGAGGATTTGTTTGAAATATTTAAATCCAGTGTCGTTTTGCGATCAAACCTTTGTTTAAGGAAGATCTTAATTCCAAAGATATAAAACAAATATTGGATCATGGGTCAACTTCTAGCCATTCTGCAATGAAAGAACGGGTAAAACAATTGACATGGGTAGAGAATTAGGAGAAGATGATTCTTGTGAAGGTCGATCATTAGAAGATAGAAAATATTGCTCGTGTTCAATTTACAGGAAATTAAAAGATAGGAATTTAAAAGCCAGATAACAGAAAGAGTAATAGTAATAGTAGACCTTTTAGTTTGCTTTTTATATCTAAAATTATTGCTTCTCTCATTCTACATGAACATCTCCACATGAGTCAAGTCTCTGCAAGATGGCTGTCTCAAATTATTTCAGCAATGCAAAAATGGAAACGTTTTTATACAATTAAAAATTAGCAATCTGGATTTAAGTAGATTGACCCCACTCCTTCCCCTTACAACCCAGATTTAGCTCCAAATGGTTATTATCTTCTCAAAACTGAAATCTGACTTTCGGATGAAGATATTTAATGGAATTTGAAGAATGGTGGCGATGGAATGACTTTTATGGACCATTCTGAGAATAAAGCGTCAGGTTACTGTATCAGGGCATATAGTTCCTCATCGCACAATTTGAAAAGTGTACCGAGGAGAAGAATACAATATTTAAAAACAGACAATTAAAAGTTTCTCTGTATTTTTTAGAAGTACACCAAGAAGGATCTGGCCTTTATGCAAAGCCAGAACAAGCGGGAGGCAAGTGAGACATATCAGGTGACCAATTAGTAGGGCCGTCAAGTTAGATAAAAAGATAGAAATTAATTTAAAAATTAAATCAGGATTGTTAACGTTAGACTTTGAAGTACATCGCAAAGTATAATTTTAACATATATGTAAAGTAATGAGATTTTTAATCTAGACAGTCCTAAAAAATTATTGTCTAGAGCAGTGGTTCTCAAACATTTTTGTCCAATACACCTCTCTCACTGTTCCTAGACAAACGTTTCCTTCCTTTTCCAAAACTCGAAAAACAGACATACGTTTATCGAAATTTAGATTGTTTTTCGTGTGCTTTATATACCGGATGAGCCAAAAGTTCGTTAAAACTTTAAAAATTCATAAAAAAGGAAGAAATTACGATAAAAAAAGTACGGTTTGCAAGAAAGGGCTCACAAGGAAATCGGATTTTTTAGCAACAAAAAAAATATTTTTTCCAGATGTCATCGGCAGAGGGCGCTGACGGTAGGAAACATAATGAACAGGAGACAGTACGCTCCATTCATATATTCTTTTAATGACAATTGTTCAACATGACCTCCAGAGCATTGTACGACACAACTAAGACGATTCATAACGCCTGTTAGACCTGAATGCAACATGTCGGAATGAACTGCGAAAACGACATGTATAATCTTTAAGTTGGGCCGATGTTGAAGGATACGAACGATATACAAGTGACTTCAAATAGCTCGACAACCAGAACTCCACCAGTGTGACGACGGGTGATCGGGAAGCGTAATAGCAGACCGCACGCTCAGTTGATCAATGTTAAACGAATTTTGCATACTGCGAATGCTCAGAGGAGAATTTGGCGCACTGAACGACTTTGGCACAATTCTAAAAGAAGATAAATATGGTGTATGTTATCTAGGTGTAAACAGTTCGGGGTTTTAAAACTTGTTACTTTGTAAGTTGCTTCATTACTTAAAATGTAAAATATCGATTGTAAACTGCGCAATTTTCATTTAAGAATGATTTCAAAGCGAGAAACATTACAAGATATACTAGCTGAATGTTTACTGATTATACTGCCGAGGAATAAAAGTAACTGATTATTTACCATACGTTCCATTCGTATATACTTTAACAAATTAAAAAATAAATCCAGTTTAATTTACTGAATTAAAGTCAAAGAAGTTATTATAAATAACCGATATAAATGTAATGTTTATGAACAAAATAAACTAACATGAAATGAAACCGAAGCAAATGCATTAAGTACAAACAAATTTGCATAGTATGGAAATTGTAAGCAGTCGATAAGACCTATAATGACAAACAGGCTTGTGTAGGGTTGCTTATACTTTAGTCGCCAGTATTTCCTCCAACGACAACGATACAACACTGAGCATGCGCAGTAAGCGAAATTCATTAACATTGATCAACTCAATATGTGGTTTGCCATTAGGCGATCGGGAAGGCCATGCGATTTTGCCACCTCGACTGATCACTCTGTCTTCACAAATGTACTCAATAGGAATCGTTTTGTTGGATTGGCATAATGTGGCGGTGCGCCATCATGCATAAAGTTTATGACAGATAATACACCTCTTTGATTTAATGCGAACACGACTTTATCACGCAAAAGAACTTTCAATGTGCTCCTCTGGCAGGCTTTCTAAATTTCCTTCTAATGTGCGAGAACTCATCAAAGAACGAAACGTAAAACGTATTTTCCATCTCATTTGTGATCCTGCTCTTAAAAAATCCATCAATAAGCTTACCCGGAAAATTAAGTCTGCCATCAAGAAATTTAAACATGATTTATAGGAAGATAAAATCCTGAACGTCGATCTGACTAATAACATCTTTTGGAATACCATCAAAAATTTCGAAAGCTCATTTTCCTATAACAGACCTATTTCCGATGGAAATATTATTGCATATTCATCAAAAGATAGAGCTGAATTTTTTCTAATTATCTAGAAAATGAATTCACTCCTAATTCCTGGCCGAGCGATAACTTTGAATTGAACACATTGCTTTGAATTGAACACATCCGTGATTCGTTGAATGCTCCGTGAGTTACAAATTTGCCTATTTTCACCACCCTGGATGAGGTCACCGAACTCATCAAGAAACTGAAGATTAGAATAGCTCCAGGCATTGAAGAGATTACAAATGCAGCCATGAAGTATCTTCCTTTCAATATCATATGCAAATTTACTTCTATTCTGCATCATGCAATCGTACTTCCCGAAATCCTGGAAATAGTCAAAAATTATTATGATCCTTTAACTCGGAAAAGACCTTACTAAGGCTGAGAGATATCGACCCACCAGTCTCCTCCCGGGATTAGGAAAACTTTATGATCGCACTCTTACGCTTAGTCTTCTGCCACTGGATCAAATTTGCTTTCGGCAGCAACTGTCCACTACTAAACAGCTCACAAGAGTTAAGGATTGTTGGCGCTGCAAAGCATAACAAACTCAATGTTTCACTCTTCATGCTAGATGTCGCAAAACCTTTTGATCGCGTCTGGCATGAGGGGCTTATCATCAAGTTCATCAACCTTCACTTTTCTAGAGAACTTATCACCCTGCTTCACTCTTTCCTAGAAGCTTCTGTGTTTCCGTTGGCTCTTACATCTCAAAAGGCAAACCTATTCATAGTGGTGTGCCTCAAGGAAGTTTTATTGGCCCGATCCTCTCCCTCGTTTACGTGGCTGATTTTCCAGGATTTTTCCTCCGCTACTAATTCACTGCCGACGTGTTAGGCGGACGAGAACACCCCGGCTGTTAAATCCAGTAACACTATCCATGCAGTTCGCAAGCCTCAGGACTGCATCCGTGAAATTGAGGACTAAGGCTGTAGGTGGAAGGTTTCCATTAATGCTCAGAAGTCTCAGCTACTTGTTATTCGACGCGCAACCTGTGAAGAGACAGCTATTTATATTTAATGATGCCGTCCCTCTTGTCTCACAGGCCAAATATCTCGGTGTCATTCATTCTCAATGAAAAATTCATCCGGTCTCACCACGTCAAATATATCAATCAGAAGACTAACTTTGTCATTCACAGCCTGCTATATCTCATTAGAAAATACTCAAAACTTGGACTTGACAAGAAACGTCACATCTATCTCGCGGTTATTGGAACCATTCTCATTTACGCCTCCCCAGCCTGGACTGCAGCTACTAAAATGATATTAATCAGCTGCATTTCATTCAGTCAAAAGTTCTTCGTTACATTACTAATGCTCACTTTTATATCAGCAAAGAACGTCTCCTTTCGGACCTAAAAATTGACTTTTCAGTTATTATCTGACCAAGACCAATGACAATTTCTTCAACAATACTACATAGTCCGATTTTCTCTCATACTTTGGGACGTTCCGTTATGAATCACTTAATAAGGATCGTCACTTGCTACCACTGGTTCCCAATGATTCACGAAAAATCAAAATTTCCCAATTTAAAATCTCTGTCTGAGCAAGGACTTTCTACACGATTGTTTTCCATTTTTCACTTTTCTTTGCAAGATAATGTGATTACTTCCCCACGCGCCAATCAGACGCCTGCTTTCCATTAGGTAATTCATTACTGTGATTCTGAACAAATGTTTTCCTCAGAGTGTTCATATTAACCTTTTATGTGTATCAGCTTATTGTGGACATTTTTCTGAGTATTTTGATAGCTCATATGCCATATTTGTATGGAATTTCAACGCTCTGTAACGAGTTTTGCAACTTTCACCATCTCACAACTTCTACGACATTGTGACGTCCATTGCTCGACCAATCAATGTTCGATCCTTCTGGGTACACTGCTCGACCTAGAAGCTGACTGCAGGGTATCCCAAATTTATTTTCCTTTTACTGCATTTTACATTGCACAATGTCCGCTAGGCACCTCCTGATCATAAACTATATTTTTGGGAACATTTTAAGTGGTTATTTGCCATATCCTGAACTTTTGGGCATTAAATGAACTTAACTCATGTTTTATGCATCGGTCTCTACCTGCGATGACGTCACGCTCTATAAATGTATTCATTATTACCTGCATATAGTGCTGAAAATAATTGTTTACGTATTTTACACCCTTGTTATTAATTTGATAGCTGAACTTTATATCTTACCTGGCCTGTAATTATCTGCGGCCCCCTTCTTCCCCGCACTGCTACTCTTCGGAGATCCTCGCTTACAATCACATCACTGTCAAGTGCCCTTCGGACCTAATTTCATAGAGGCGGATTATGTCGCAACAACTGGGCGATACATCCGGCATAAAGTGGCACTTGGTTACGCAAAAGAGTGAGATAACGCTCAGCGGAAACTGTGCACGTTTCCTGGCCAGATATGGGACATAATTCGCCAAAGGAAGAAAGTTCCGGCAATGAAAGATGAGGCTAAGCCACACCAACTTGTCTGGATGCAATGACTTTGTCGTGTGTGCACGAAGATTCGACTTCGCCGATATACAAGTGTTCTGGGTGTTGGCCTCCCAGTATAGTGTGAAGTGCGCCTCATCCATCCAGAAAATGTTGAATAACCACTGAGGTTTGCTTTGATTTCTTGCCATAGCCCACTCGGCAAATGGAACATAGTCGTGTCTCCCGGTTGTAACTCATGCAGTGATTGCAATTAGATGCAATATCCCGTGGAGAACACGTCGAATCGATGAGTGAGGCACATCCAATATCATTCCAGCTATGCAAGCACTGCTACTTCCCGTGGATGATTCCTCCGCTATATCATTCAAAGTAGTTTCTACCGCAGGATTTCGGCCCTTCGCCAACGAGGGTCTTCCACTTCGTGGCCGATATTCCAAAGACCCAGTTTCTTCGAACTTTCAACAAGTATTCCAGAACACGGTATGGGGCTATTCTTTGTCTTCAGTCTTTTCGCCGTGCGAAATTTTCGCAACGGGACACTTGCTGAGTCCGCGCTCAAATAGAACAACTTCACCAACGTCATCAAAATAGAAGTTGAAATGATGAAGCAGAATGAAGTTGTCAAATAGAATAATTTCACCAACATCAACAGCACCATCGCTCGCTCGGGTAATAACATTCTGAAAGCGAATGAGAAATCCGTGTATCACAGTTTTTTATTGCAAAAATATTTTACATAATTCTGCTGAATCTCTCGCATGTCAGCGCCCTCTACCGGTGTCATTTTTTAACTAAAATGTTTTTTGCTGCTAATAGAAATCCGACTTTCTTGTGACTCCTTTCTTTCTAACCACACATGTTTATCATAATTTCTTCCTTTTTTATGAATTTTTAAAGTTTTAATGAAGGTTTGGCTCACACTGTATTAAACAAGTACAGATAATGTTGATAAATACCAAAGACTAGAATAAAAGTAGTTTGTTATATTGATAAACTTAACAGTTAAACACAGATAAGTAAACCAGTGACCGCTTACAGGTGAAAAAAACACACTGTGAAAAGAAAAGGGGGGCAGTTCTATATCTCCATTCTACTGGGCCGATTGACGAAATTAAACTTGCGTTCTTTATGTCTCGAAAGCGCGACTTAAGATATATATTAGATTTATACGTAGCATTGTTCTAACATAGGCATTTTGACACAAAATGGGTCTTTTTCTCAAATAGCATCCCAATTGTTTTACATATTTCTATTCTACGACTCAAATTATGCCTAAATGTTAAATTTTGTAAAATTTGGTGTGAAATTTAAGAAGAAATTCAAAAATTTAATTTGACGAAATTTTTTCAGTTTGCGCCAAGAATAATTCACTTGGCGAACTTTGTAATACGTGGCAACCTATTTTCCTATCCCTTCCATTGTGCAGGAACGGAAAAATAGTCACATCGTTCTTCTTTCAAATAATTTCAGCAAAGTCCGTAAACGACATTAGATGTTATTATCGCTTTCAACAAATGTGCCAAATTTGAAAACGCCCCAAAATATAAATTCACGTATATCTTCGAAAATTTTGAATAAAAACCTCTAATGTTTGTAGGTATACTTGAAAATACATCTACTTCAGGTTGATTGTAAAAATGTTATAGGTTATAATTCAAAATGTTTTTCCAAAAATTTATAAAAATTATTAAAAAATAAAAGTTTTAAAAATAAATCATAAAAAATAGATTAAATTTATTTGGAGTGAACTTAAATTTCGAACTGTAAAAGAAGGAATCAAATGAGTGTAATAAAAAAAGAGATATCAATAAATACATACCAAATTAAATTAACATTGAGGATCTAAAATTTTGAGAGCTAATTGTTTAAAAACCACTCGTGCGATTTTTACAATACTTGGCAGTCTGGCATAATTTAAGTCGTAGAATCGAAATATGTAAAAAAATTGGTATGTTATTTCAGAAAAAGTCCTATTTTGTGTCAAAATACCTATGTTAGAATAATGCCATATATAAGTCTAATATATATCCTAATTCGCGCTTTCGTGACATGAGAAACGCAAGTTGAATTTTGTCAATCGGCCCAGTAGAACGCAAGAATTAGAACTGTCACCCCTTTTTTTTTGCTTGCAGTATACCTACAGGTACTATTTAAATTTCAGGTACATGGATATAAACATAGGTAATACAGGTAAACAAGAGGCTAATCGCATTCTCCCTCTGAAACTATGAATACTCCCTCCCGGGGGAAACTACCCCTGTTAGAGAAACCCTGATCTGTAGTTAGTTTTATTTGACCTAATGCATACAAGCCAGCTGGAATTACATTAAAGATAGACGATATTAAGAGATTAAGTAAGGATTTCTGACGACAAAATACATTGCAGTATTAGTTTCTTGATCTCTTTATCATAGAAAATTTGCCTCGTTGCATCTTTCATTATGAATTTTGCTTTTGAATGAGATGTACTGTTCGAGAGTAGTAAATTAAATTATTTCCAAAAAAACGGAATCGTATTAGGAATCGAATGAAAATATTTTCCATGAATTATCAGGTATTTCTCCCGCCTTCTTCGCGTGGCTTCGTGATGTAGTGGTCAGGTAGAAGAGAGGTGAAATCCCATGTTTTGAAAGTTTTTTAATTGTGAAAACACCTCCCACGTCCGGATAGCTTAACGAAGGATCTGCAGAAAATATGTTTGAAATAATAAATACAAGGGAAAATAAAATGGATGGAATGCTAATAAAAAATGCAAATATTAACTGAAACTGTTTAATGGAATATACTCAATAAAAATGAAAATAATCAAATGAATACAATTAACTAATAAACTAGCCTTTAGAGAGAAAAGCTACGTTTAACAGAGACAAGGGAAAATTATGCGAATATTTTAAAAATTTTCAGAACGTAACTCTAAAACATTAGTAGGAAAAAAAACGCGAGGAAATACACAATCCAGCAAATAACTAAGAAAATAATTGCAAACAAAGATTTATTTGCTTAGTTCTAGTTGTATTTGGTGGCCGAGTGGACACTCTAGTTGAACTGAGTTCAACTACTGGTTAGTGGCAGCCAGACGAACCGGCACTTTTATTGGTTTTAAGCATATGACGTAAACAGGAGCCAGTTTTCTTCAGAAAGTCCTTCACAAAATAATATAAATCCCTTCCTTTAAATAAAAAACTCTTGTATGTTCCTTCATAACCTATTAAAAAACTTGGTTAATTATTAACGATTTAATATTATTTAATATTTAAAGTGATAGAAAATAATTATCAAGTGCTTAAATAAACTTTCAGCAAAGTACTGTTTTGTGCTACAGGCTCGCAACAGACTGAATGCACAGGTCTGATAAGAGAGAGGTTAATAAAATTTATACTTATCAAAAGAGAAATAACAGAACACTTAAATTTTTCTCAGATATGTTTGTACAAGTGTTCTTATATCGCGCAGTATTAGTCAGTAGTTATACTTTAAACTACTAAAAACGTTAAATAGAACACAAAGCTAGGAAAAGAGCACACAGAGAAAGCTAGGATTTTTATAGCTTTCAATCGGTCGCGCAAGATAATTCTAGCATTCTCTGTTTCTCGAGATTTCTGTAAACCAATGAGCAGATGGAATTACGGTTACAGATATCATAGTAGTTAATTACATTTATTCAATTTGAATATAAATTACGAGATATCTATTTATTAAATGTTAAATGTGCGTGCTACTGTTTTGTTCTTTTCCGACACAGCTTTCTCTTAAAATATGTCTCGTGCTGCATTGCACTAGGAAATAAAACGATTTTAATTACAATTCTATTAAAATATCTAACTAAATACAAAATTCGTAACAATATTTTTGCTTGATAGTTAAATGTATTATCAAATGATAAACCATTCCAATGCTCCGAAACTAAAAAGGAAGCTTTTTGAAGCAAATCAATTTTAATATTTTTATGTGTATGGAATTTAACACTTAAAGGAACAGAAAAGATAAATAAAGCCTTGAAATCAGAACTGCAATTGCATTTAATACCGCCTGCTTAATAGAATAGCTTGGCGGCATAGCGAGTTTCGAGATTTTCTCGATTTACGTCGGAAACGTTCTTCCCCTTAGCCAGATAACCCTTGTTTAGATTGCCATATTGAATTATATAAAGAATTTAAAGGGTATTTTCTCCTTCCTTCCAACAAGCCTTTTTGGTATAACGGTAGCGCACTCGACACGTATTTCTAGAGGTCCAGGTTCGACTCCTGACGAGGGCAATGTCCATTTTTCATGTCTCCTGTTTCAAAAACACCAATGACAAAATATAACAGAAGAATCAACTATTTCTCTACGAAAAAGCACGAAAAAGATTCATGAAAAACGTGACCATTTACCTTTAAAGAGGAATGTAGTGTTGCAAGTTACGAGTTCATGGATGTTTCTTAAAATAATCCCTACAGATAGGCATGAAGAAATTGACGGTTTATTGTAATTAATATTAACACATAGCAAAATAATAAATAGCTAAAAATAACGCAAGGAGAAGGTCCATAAAAGGCAAATCTTCATTAACAAAAGAGAAATGTCGCGAATTCTTAATATCAGACTCAAAATAAAGCTAAAACCGCATTTTGAGTACTTAACTGAATTAGAAAATTACAACTGACTCGTCCTGGGTCTCGGAAATGTATTGTTGTTCTATTTAACAGGCTTCTAGAAGCTTCGAAAAGGTCATTCCTGAAGCTTTTAAAAAAGGAGTTTCTCCAAACTTCCAGAAAGTCACTAAGATGACGAAAAATTGCTAAGCGTCACCAATAGGACAATAAAAATGTCCGCCATGGCTCATCAAGAGAATTTTTATCCTAATCTCGAGTTCTAGTTGGATCATTTTTACAGTTTAAATGCTGTTGAATTCAAAATCACAAAATCTACTACTGTATATAAGAAATGTTAGCACTTGTATACAAAAAACGAGGCTATGTATTTATTTACACTAAATAACCCCTAAAATTATCTTTATAAAAGAAAAAATAAAGAAATAAGTAATATAGCACAAAATATTACCGCAATACTCGAAAAGAATTTGAAAATCAACTGAATTTAAATATTTACAGAAATTCACACGAGTGTCAATCGAATATCAAAAGAAACTAGGAAAACAAAAAGGTAATATATCCGATTGTCAAGAGCCAATTGATAAAAGAATTAGTTTTTCAGAAAAATATTTTTCCACAGTAGAAATGAAAGGGCTGATGGTTGTTTTAATCTCAAAATTGAAATGGAAATATAAAAAGTTAGCAATTTGGAGCGGACAGAGTTAAAAGCTGTTGAGCTTTAAAAGGGGTTCCAGTCGCGCTTTAAAATTCCCAGTCGAGCTTTAAAAGGGGGAGTATATAAGGTATTTTCTCCCTCTTTTCTGCGTACCTTGTTATTATAGTCTCCTACTTCAAAAAAAATCTAATGGCTCTACAGTCTCATTATTATTAATTTAAGATCACCCGTTTAATTAATAATGACACTGTTATTAATTTAAGCTCCTTTATTCAATGTGATAGATGACGCATTTTTTACTGCAATTCTACGATGTTTGTGATGTTTTCGCTCGTTTATGACTGCGAAAGGCCATCACGTCTGGATTTAACAATAACATCCTCGCGCCCATCACAAAGTCATTCATATCTACGAAAAATGACGGACTGTGTTAAGCTTCATATTTGTATGCTTTACATAACATTTACAATGTCGCCATTACTTTCTTCCCGTTTCATAGTACAATTTGTTCTATTGTTCTAAAAACTATAGTTCTTTACTTAGCTTTCGAATCCTGTGCGAGGTATATATGCTGAACGAATTATTGTATAGAAAATTCCAGTTAATGTACAGAAGATGTTTCGCAAAAAGGCAAACGAGATATTGTAAGGAATGTTTTCCTTTCTTATCGCTTTCTTCGTGGCATAATTGGAAGTAGGCCCGGCTGGCGAGAGATGGTCCAAAGTTGGAATATTGGTGAGGATATCTCTGATGTTTAATGTTTTCTGCTTGAACAAGTCTGACAGACTTTTCAATTGCCATCCAAACTAAAAATCTGGTGGATGGCAATTCATTACCACCTGGATTTGATGATTAGGTCATTTCCTCCCGAGTCGCCTTTTAAAAGGAGGAGAGTGTAAGGAAATATCTTCTTACTTACCTCTGCGACTTAACTGAAAGCATAGCCGACTGGCAATCATAAGATCCGGGGTTTGAATACCAGCTTTGATGGGCGTTGTTGATTTTCCATGTTTCTCGTTCCGAAATAAGCTTAATGCCTTTACAATGTCATAGTATGAAATTCTGATAGTTGTCACTTGGTAGGTTTGTTTAAGCTTGTTAAAAAAATTAGTCCAAAGACCATGTAGACGCACTGTGTGTTTACAGATTTGCACTGTAGTACACAGTCCAGTCACATTAATGTGACCACCACGTACTTTCCATGTCAGAGTTAAATAACCAATCACAGAAGGCAGGTGGCAGCACAGTGCAGTTGAGCGTATATAAAGGGTGTGTGAGGGCTTCGGAAAACATTTCAATCGTTGGCGTAATGCAGAAACGAAGCGATTTATCCGACTTCCAAAAGGGCATGATCATTGGCTTTCGGGCCAAGGGTGGAAGCATTTCCGAAACGGCTGAGTTTGTGAACTGTTCGCGTGCCGCCGTGGTAAAAGTGTACCGTGCATGGCAAAATGGGACTGTCCAAAATCAGCGACGTGGCAAATGTGGTGCACCACGGGCTATAGATGACAGAGGCGAACGACGGTTGCGGAGATGCGTTCGGGCAGATAGACGGGCTACCGTTGAGCAACTGACCACCAAAATGAACCAAGGGGCTACCAAAAGTGTCTCCCAAAGTACTATTCAGCGAACATTGCTGCGTCTGGGCCTCCGAAGCAGACGCCTGGTTCGTGCACCTATGCTGACTGCTGTTCATCGACGGCGAAGGCTAGAATTTGCACGCCAGTACAGCAGCTGGACGTCCACTGAGTGGCGACAGGTTGCGTTTTCGGATGAATCGCGTTTTATGCTCCATCGGACAGATGGACGTTGGCGTATAAGGCGTGAAACCTCTGAAAGGAACCACCCTGCAACCATTGCCGGAACGGTCCAAGCTGGAGGCGGGAGCATTATGGTCTGGGGAATGTTTTCCTGGCATTCTCTAGGTTCACTGATCATTGTGGAAGGCACAATGGATCAATACAAGTACGCATCTGTCCTTGCGGACCATGTTCACCCCTACATGCGCATTGTTTTTCCTCAGGATGATGGCATCTTCCAGCAGGACAATGCGAGGTGCCATACAGCTGCCAGTGTACGTGCGTGGTTCGAAGAGCACCAGGATGAGTTTACCGTCCTCCCCTGGCCAGCAAACTCACCTGACTTAAACCCAATCGAGCATCTGTGGGACCATCTCGATCGAGTTGTTCGCGCCATGGATCCTCAACCGCGTAATCTAGCGCAGCTGGCCACGGCATTAGAGTCGACATGGCTCAACATCCCAGAGAACACCTTCAGGGACCTATGTGACTCTCTTCCTGCACGTCTCGCAGCAGTCCGCTCTGCGAAAGGTGGTTATTCTGGCTTTTGACAGATGGTCACATTAATGTGACTGGACTGTGTATTTTGTACAGGGAAAGGACTAGAAATATTTCAAAAAATGCTTTTACAGTTAATACCGATTTCTTAGTGAAGTAATCGTAAGATTTCGGTTCCTTCTGATAGGGAAACGAATGAAGTAATTAGAATTCAAACTTATTTCTACTAGAAATATCTTTTTTCAATTGTTATTTCTATATCTAACAAGACGTGTTATAAAGATTGCTCTAAAGCGTATATAATTATTTCTTATTAATATCTAAAATGGATTTATAATATTAATGTTTCTTATTCGTCTTTGTTTTATAATATATGTTTTGCTTTTGGACACTAAATTACTTAAATCAACAGGAAAATTACCCTGGCAGTTTTCTTAGCAGTCTCAAAAATGACTGAAATTAAAGATAAGAACAGTTTTCCAAAATATGGTTATGATCAAAATGGCTAATTTATTATTATCTAAATATAAAATTCCTAACCACATTCATTAACTGTAATATTATATCTCATATTAATTCGAGAACAGTAAATATCAAATTTATTTAAATAAAATGGTCCTTTTTAGGTGTGATTGAAACTAATTGTAACTTTGTGAAAAAAAAATTATTAAAAAATTTACTGGCACTTGCAAATACATTTGATTTAAACAAAAATGTCCCAAATTTCGTAACAACTTTAAATGGGAAATCATTAAGAGACTGCCCAATCAAATTTGTATTTAAATAAATGTAAAGTTTAATGATTACCAAATCTAAACGCATAAATAATTTTTAGGCTTATTGAACAGTTTTGTTTGGTTCTAAAGTATTTATTATACTAAAATATTGCCATAAAATATTTGTTATTTTTAAAATATTTAAAGCGTACAAAAGGGTCAAAGAAAAGGAGGTGGAAGATAAATATACTCAGCTTTGCTGGGTTAAGCATTTTTTGATGTTGTTGCTATCTGTTTTTAAATTCTAATCATGTCCTGAAATATTTGACGTCACATTATTAGCCCAATTCTTTTGTTCTGGCATTCATATCAGATATTTAGATTTGAAAATATATTCAAGTTCTTCCTTCTTAATATAGCTATTGTTTTCATTCTATCGATAATCTATCTGACAATATTTTAATCACAGAAAAGTAAACCCGGTTATTTAGCAAACGGATAACATGAAATAAAGAAATTAGCTCCTCTTCCCGGTGACTCATTTTTCTTGAAATGGTCGGTAATGCAACCCATGAAATTTTGAAAATGTCCTTCAGCCTGAAAACTTCAGCCAAGGTCCTGTGTACTGCCCTAGGTCATCTTCTATACGCTTTTCCCTAAAGTTACAATCTGTTTAAGAAAGAACTAGCGCCGTAGCTTGTGTAAATACGAGTGCACGGTTTTAATAACCCGATGATATTAACTAATCTGAATTAAATAATTATATATAATTACACACACACACACACACATATATATATACACATATATATATATATATATATATGTGTGTGTGTAAGATAAAAAATATAAAAATATATATGTAAATCAGCTTTATAATTTAATTTAGTAATAGCCTTTTAATCGCTCATCTTTAATTTTGTTATTTCTTTATTCTAA
>KK119492.1:772166-783076 GCA_000611955.2 Stegodyphus mimosarum
TACTATATATATATATGTATATTGTGTATTACTATTGCTGCTGATATATAAAGTTTAATTTCTATTTCAAAAGATAATTATTAGACAGAAAAATATGAATATAGCATCTTTAATGTGAATATTGGACATATTATGGGCTGCGAGATGTGTATTCAAAATACATTCTTAGGCGCAAACTTTTTTCTTATTTTTCTTTTGGCGTGCTTAAGATGAGAGAACGTTTGCGTGCATATATGTGTGCCTTAAGGAGGCATCATGAACGGTGAACATTGTTAGAGAACAATATAAGTTTCGGAGGACAGTATAAATTATAAAAAATGTAATTAAAAATATATTTACTTTGCTTATCAAATTACAGCTCTGTACATCACATTTGCATGCTGCCAGGTAGGTTTGATATCAGTTAAGAATACAGTTAAACGTGTATTAAAATGCGACTTCTGTTTACTGAAATCCTAATTAGGATTCTGAGATAAAACAATAACTAATAATACATAAATTTCCTCCCTTACATGACTTTGTTGAGTCAGATTTACAAACTTAATAAAGTTGCTTCTATTAATACAAGACTGTCGCAATTGCGATTTAATTTTATAAACTGTTATTCTTTGAACTCCCATTTCCTTGTTGCTTTTGGTTATTAAGACTCTTATAATTAATTAATTTAAATTAATAATCACATCCTTTAAAATTCATTTATCGCAGCAATTCTCCTTTTCGAAGTCATAAGCTCTTCCTTTGTGTTTCACCTTTCATTTGCCACTTACAAGAGTTCCAGCAACTTTATCTGATGGCCACAAGTGGTCTTCTAGCCGCAAGTGGTTTCGCTTGATACAGAGAATATTCTTGCAAATAATTTGCTTCTGTATGCAAAGGAAATAGACTATTGCATGTAAAGTTCCATACAACACAAAACTGTTTTCAAATCATTTGCCAATCTTTGAAATTGAGTACGAATCTCTCTTTCTTTTTTTTTTCTTTTTCTTTATACCTTGACTGTTGCTAATTAAGAGCCGCCATCTTAATTATGCGTTCACAAGGATACCTGCCATGATATGGTAACGCATTCTTTGTTAGATATACTGCTAAACGTTAAACATTTTGTGTTCCCAAAAGAAAGCTGAAGACTTTCGTAGAAAAAATCATGCAGCTTCAAAATTGCTAACTTCTGAAAGCCATAAAAAATATTAAGGAAATATTTTGTAGTGACTATTTCGGGAATATAGGATCTTTGCAGTAACATATATTTAGCAATATTTTTAGGGAAAATTATAATTTTTTTTTGCTTGGATAAATTTCTAAATTTTGCAGTTGCACACCGTCCATCGATCTTTGTCAATTGTTGCAGTGCCAGCAAGGTTATATAAAAGTGATACTGATACAGTGGTACCTTGGTGCATGTTCGCTTTTATTTACGTTCAACTTGGTATACGTCATGTTTGGTCTCTTTTGATATATAATATTTGTTCAGAATACCACTGGAATTCAATTACGATTGCCGATGAGCGTCGGTACGCCTATGGCTATTAAGAAATTTACGCTATAACTTTGAAAAGTGGTCCACGTTATCCACATTCTAACTCTGAATTTTTAAGCGATTTTTTCTTTCTTCATGTTAATATTTTGTAAATTCATTAACAATGATTTATGAAAGTTAAAGAGAAGCGTCGAGCAACGAAGAAAATGGTTAGTGTCGTTAAGGAAATGAGAAAAGAGATTATTCAAAGTATGAAGATGGCATGGGTATCTGGACTTCGCTATTGCATATTGTATGCGGAGTACACTTATGTCTATGACTGTGAAAAACAAAAGTGCTATTAAATCGACTAACGTTGCGAAGGGGATGAAATTTATTATGAAACAGAGATCAAAGACATGAGCGCATGCTGAAAAACTGCTTTGGATCTGGATATAAAAAAAAAACATTTATGTACAGTATCATGCGCAGTGCTTCATTTATGTACGGTATATACACAGTATGCGCCAAAATATACGTCACTGAAACTTGTACATCTCGAACACGTGTGTGCGTTTACGGGGCATAGCTCCAGCTGCACGTGTTCGCAGTAGTGAAAAGGTATTGTGCAGTTGTTGTTGGAAACGGGACTCTTGACGGAAGGGAAAAAAGTATTCGTAGTTGAGCATTATTTCCTCTCATACAGAAGCGGCCGTGAAGGAGGACCGAGTTTCGTTGAAGGCAATGCTCTTACCAAGAACAATACAGGGGTTTAGTGATCGAGTCATTTCTTCAGGATTTGAGAAGATTCAGTCGTACAAGGAACATTCAGATTCATAAACAGTGGTATACACAGTGGTAACAAGAGGGGTGACCAGCACACCGCTCGAGAATCTCTAGCCATGCTGCAGGAAATCTTTCTCAGGACGAATCATTTCACATGGTTCTGACTTCTCATACCCGTCTCATTCCCCCAATCTTACAGCACGTGATACCTACTTGCGGGGAATGTTAAATGAGACTGTGTTCAACTGTGAAGATCCACCAAGAACTGTGCTTACACTACGTGAACAAATCATCTCCTTTTGCGGGAGTCTGCAGCTACCTTTGTTCCAGGATACGTTTAAGGATCCGCATGAACGAGGTGGTGTACATTTTGAACACTTACATTGGGCATACCGTGGTTAACCAACACGATAATAGTGTGTGTATGTATGTATATAGTGTGTATATTAATTTCTTTCAGAAGAAATAAACTTACAGATGACATTACTGTAATTTTGTTCATCTTTTCATTTCAGTACTGTATATTTTGGCGCATACCGTATTTTACCCACTGCAATTGCTGTTGTCTTGTCCATGTATTTCATAGAAAAGTGACTGCTAGAGCCTCTAGGAGGTTGGACTTCTGCTCCCTGCCCAATTTTGAGGCAGAGCAATCCCATCCCTCTCCCCTTCCACCAAACCACATGACAGGACTTTCGGCTCACCACATATTTAAAATGCCCCTATGCCGCGAAACCACAAGAGGGGGCTTTCGACTCGCCATATATTTAGTGTTCCCCTTTGCCGCAAAAACAATGTACATTTACAAGCATCCATGCCTTTTCCAGGCTTTGAACCCTGGCCCTTCGGTACTGCAGTAGGCTACCGTAACCAGTATACCGTATGGGGCGCACCACTGCATTTGATTTTATTATTAAAATGTGTTATAATAACAACAATAGGGTTTTAGATTAATTTTTTCCGTTTATTGGCAAAACTCATATAATTAAAGTTTTCTCAATATGCATTCTTGACAACATCTATCTAGAAGACACATACAAGCAATTTCAAGTTTATATACGAGGTGGCCAAAATAAAACTGGACTCGGGAAACTGTTTCAGATGGATTTTCATGAACACAGAAACCGTCAAAAAATGAGACCAAAAAATGGACAATTGGGTGTTAAAGAAACATGCGCATGCATGTGACCGCAGCCACTTGTTTGAATGAAAGGTGCAGGTGTCTCTAGTGATCTGTTGAATACAAAAAAATGGTGCGAATATAAATGGTGCAGCGCATGCTCATTATTGAGTGTTATACAAAACACAGTTCGGGGAAATTCATATTCTCGGAGAGCAGTCTTATTCAGGCTGAGCTCAGCAATACAATTCGTATCCAGGCACAGCCGCTACGCGTATCTCATAGTTTGAAAAATCAAGCACAGCGGTGTGTCAACGTCAACGGTAGCCATTTCCAGCGTTTCTTGCAAAAGGAAGTTCTCTTGTTGATTTACGAGGGTTAACTTAGTGTCACAAATATCTGCATTTTTCGGGCCAGTTTTCTTTTGCCCACACTGTAGAAATATATAAATATTTGTTTTGTTTATTTGTGTAATCGTCAAGTAGTATTACAGGGTGGAAAATTTAAAGAGCTTTACCAGTTTTTGGTCTTGGAATAGAAACTGAAACTGGCAAAGAACTGAAGAATAATGGAATAAAAACTGAAACTGGCAAAAATCTGACAGTGATTGACAACGTATTGCCTAATTAAAATTTCTGGAATCATTAAGAGCTAGACGATGTACCCACATAGGTAATCTGAATGTTTCAGGACCTAGCCCTTCAATCTCCATTCTATACAAGTGTGACATTAGTCAGCCTTCAGCAGTTAAGAGTTTAAGACATAAGAATACAGGAAGAATGGAGTTATATTTTACTGTAAGATTTACTTCATAACTGTATTTTTACTTCAAGAAGATAATTATATTTTTACTGTAAGATTTATAAAAAAAGCTAAACAAAATGCAACAAATAAAGTGGAAATCGCAAAAGTAAAGTTTAAAAAAAGAGATAAAGAACAGTACAGATAAAGTAATTATATTATAAAGTCTTTCCTCCTTCCTTTCATCGTGTGTTCGTGATGTAATGGGAAGCATATTCGACACGTATTCTAGAGGTCCAAGGTTTGAGTCCCGGCGAGAGCATTGCACAGTTTTCAAGTCTCCTGCTTCAAAAATTTCTAATGACTGTACAAGCATTTGCGATTGGGTCCCCTAATCCCCAATCGCTGAGGAGTATATGAGGTATTTTATCCCTTCTTTCTGCATGCCTTCGTGATGCAATTGGAAGCATACTCGACGAATATTCGAGAGGTCCAAGGTTCGAGTCCTGGCGAGGGCATTGCACAATATAACAGTATAAAAATATGCAAATTGCACAAAATCAAAAAAATGTTCAATTTAATTTAAGATTATAAGTCAGAGAATGGAATTGAGGTTAAGGAAAATATTAGCCATTCATTCTTTTAGAAAATGATGGCAAGAAATGTCTTCTAAGTCCAAAAAGCCTTTAATTCCACTGCAGTCCAAGAGAATAGACCACTAACCTTGAAGCCATTTTGTGACACTTGCCATGAGGATAAAAGGCACGACAAAGAGTAAAAATCGCATTCCAGTGTGGTCACTACTCAATAAAAAATTATACATAGTAATTTTGACAGATCAAGGAAATATATGATTTAAACATAGATTACGAGCAATCTCCTACTCTGGGATTGACGTCATAATTGCATTGAACTCGTCAAATCCAGATAAAATCGTTTCCCCTATGTCTGAAGATTTCAGATAATAAGCATAAGTGACTTTTAAATGAGCTGAAATTAAGCAAATGCATTAAATGAAAGAATGTGATTAATGTCCCATTGAAAAAGGCTAAGTGCAAAAGGAATTAAAAGCGAAATACTATCCAAAACAACATATCATGCTTGTAATTTGGATTCCCAATATACTCGAATTTTAAAATACTATTTTGTTGTTTAAATGGTCATCATGATCGGTAATTGCATCGATAAAGGATTAAATAATGTCCCTATCTTGAAAGAAAATGGTTGCGTAGTTTCGCGATGTAGAATTTCTTGAAATATTAATTGTTCTTAAAAATTCTAGCTTCAAGAGCACTTAAAACAAGCAATATATATATAAATCCTTTATGTCTTTTGTGGTATGCAAGTAATTTAACGTAGGACATTTTAATTAGAATTGGAAATGAGGAACAGCAATAATTTTCAAAATGTTTTAAAATTTATCAGCTTTCTGAGATATGGATACACAAGAGTACCTTGTGTCACGGATATTATCCGTTCCAGAAAGGTATTCCAAACATAGTTTAAAATCATGAACTACTGTAGAAAATTCACAGAATATTAAAAGTTTCACCTATGTTAGAAATATTAAGAATTCATCAATTTTGCACATAGCAGAAACATTTATATGCACTACGCATGTATATAATCTCGCGACATTTCAGTTCAGTTCAGTCTTATTTTTTCAGATCTTTTATTAGAGGTGGAAGACAGAAGAAGACTCAGTCGTCTTTGACCTTTTTAACGAATCAGCATTTAATTTTTTTTTAGAATCAAAATTCTAAGCAGTTGCATAAAATAGTTTGCTTCTTTACCTCTCCAGAAAGATCTTTTATTGTTTTGCCATGGAACAGACGTGCCTCTCCTTATCTTATATTGATTGGAATGCCTCAACGTTACTGTGGGCCGGATTCTTTGGCTTTTAGAAAGTTTTGATGGTTGCAATAATCAATGACTCCTTTACATTCTTTAACTTATCCCCACAAGACCCCTTCTTCTGGGCTTTCTCGTACTTTTACTGAAAACGCATTTGCAGTTGTTCAGGGATAAACTCATTTGGAATGCTTTTATTAGCCCCATACGATTGTGAAAGCAGTCTTCTTTTCTGCGTTGTTATCATCCACTGATTCGCCTCGTCCATAAACAAGACACGGCCTTCTCCAGGTCGAGCTGAACATCCTTTGGATAATTTCAGACTGTTCCCCTCTCAACAAGCCTGATGGCTTGCACAATATCGAGTTTTTCTCTTCAGAATTTCTAACGGTAAAATTAAGATTAAAATTAACGGATTTCAAATCCCCTTATGATGAATGATTTTAACTGTAGCTTCTCGAAGAAGGCAATCAGCTGTTATTCCATCGGCTGAAATAGGTATTCGAAGGCCTGACCTGGATCTTTAGAAAGTCATACCTAAGCTCTACTTCCTCCTCTAGATGTGGATATTGTGCAAAGAAGCAGTAGAATGGTTTTTAAAGACAAGCAGTAGCATGGCTTTCTTTTTTTTCTCTTTCAGATATTATCTGACACAGAATACTAACCTTCCACTATCCAGTCATAAATTTTGGTAACAGTTTTCTATTTTGAAAATTAAAAGACATATTTTAATTTCCAACGTACTCACTACTCAATGATTTGAATATTATTCGCAATGTATGCATTTATATGCATGAATTTGCTGTATTTATAGAGTTCATGTTCATTAATATATGAGATTCTCCGCCATTTTAAAAGTTAACAGCTACAGCCATACATATAACTTATCGTCTAGTGATAACTTCTAGAATACAGTTCAATAAACTCATGTGAAGCATTAAACTGAAACTGAAAGGTATTTATTCGTCTGCCTAATACTCAAGCTAAGCAATTATAGAAAATCAAATCTCCGTACCTTGCAGAAAATTCAGAACAGATGCTCACAGCAAGTTTAAATATTTAATACAAAGCTGTGAGGACTTATTTATTTTGCTTAATAATTAAATTTTAGTTAAAGCAACTTTTCTTTCGTTCTCGTTTTCATCCATGTTTTCCGCCAGAATGTTAACAAGATAGCGAGCGTGCATTCAAATTAAAGGAGAATTGCTATTTAAGCGAGCTTTTGGAAGACGATTTTTAAAGCGATTTATGTCTGTTTGAAGGCCACATTATTACTTTTATTACTAGTGATTTGATTCCGTGGTGCTGAGTGCTTCTAACCATTAGGCTTGTTTCCGCCGGCTTCTACGTGTCAGAGCCTCTCTGCGCATTATTTATGCTGTGAACCGTTAGGCTCGTTAAATTTCATTTTACTTTAATTTCAGTATTACCTGTTTGAGCTAATTCCAGCCAGAAGGGTTGGCTTCATGTAAGCTCAAGTTGGGCGACTGTTCAACTAAATGCGATTGAATAAAGGGTATTTTATGCTCTTCTTCTGACTTTCTATGTTGTTGTCAAGACCTGGAGATAATTCCTCGTACAGTCTTTTGAAAGCTCGTTAGTTTATGCTACCAGAAAAACGAGACTCTATAAAGTAAAATGCGCTTACTAAGCTCTGGTTCAATCTCAGTCTTGGAGCAATTATGACTCGCAAAGCCGATTTAAGCAACTCAGTTAGAGAGAAGTATATAAGGTATTTCTCCAGCCTTCTTCGCATGCCTTCGTGGTGTAGTGGTAGACAAGCTCTACGTGTATTCGAGATGTCCGTGGTTCCAGTCCCGGCTAGGGCATTGCTGATTTTTCATATCTCCTACTTCCAAATAACCCAATGACTCTACAAGTATACTGCTGGAAAAAAGGAGCGACTGTGAAACTCGTGTAAGCTGAACGATTGTGCAACTAAAAACATGAAACTTACAAAAGGTCTTTCATACTTCGTATTTCTTCAAAATGCTGAATATAGAAAATGCCATACGCATTGAGGTAAGTAAAAGTTGGCGTTACAAAAGTTCAGAGATATGTAAAAAAAATTACTTAAGTTATGTGGTCACTCCTGACCGAAAAGCATGGCGAATTTCCATGCTGTGTATATTAGCTTGTTCAGGAGTTTCTGTGATGCATTGTGAATAGCAAAGTGTATTCTCGATAAATAGTGCCTTGAAGCATTTGGGAAAAGCTACGTGGCGACAGCAGTTTTGTTCAGTCCACGTTCTAGTAAGTCCTACTCGTTCTATCAGATTTTAATCCGGAGAATATGTGGACTACTCCGTACACTAGATTCTTTTGTCCTCAAGATAGACAGTGCAGTGCGACGTAGACAAGAATTTTCATCCATTAGGAGGAAGCCATCGCTCGCACTCTAAATGGCTTGACAAGGGCAAGGAAGAGGGAACAGAGCATCTGAATTTTGCTTATAAACTTATAGGTTTTTTTCGATCACTATGAATTTACAAGTGTATCTCCGTACGAAAGTGTTGTGCAGTCAATTAAATTAATTCTTATTAATTAAAACTATTTCAAGTATTACCCGTATCAGTTATTCTAAAGTTCGACTTCACAGCGGTTATCTTATTTAATTAAAGTGTTAGCTATTCATTTTTGTAAATTGGGTTATTGTAAGAAAAGTTTAAAGCCAGTTCTTGAGCTTTTGTCACTTAACTCGGGTGAAGAGGAAATGGCATTGGGTCAGAATTCTGAGTAATATTGTAACTTAAAAATACCAAATATTCTTAATTGTATTTTAAATTTATACTACTTAAGTAGAAAATTTTTACCTTTCCTCTGAGCCTACTTTTGTTAATTTACGTTAATTAGGTAGGAGTTATGCCTATTTAATTTTTTAAATTCTTCAGTTCTGGTTAAATTTTCTTTTTGGGTGTTTAAAAATCGTCCATTTTTGTTTAAAAATCGTCCTTGCACAAGGTTACTTTGGTTTCCTGTCATGCGGTGAGGTACTGCGTGAGAAAAAGGGTTGCTGTTTCTTCAGGGTCAACTTGGCGGAGAGGGGGTTGACGTGTAAATTGTTTTTCCCTACTGAGGGAAAAAGGTGAAATTTTTTGTACTGTTTTATTCCTGGAGTTAAGGAGGAGTGATTCTCTTCGATTATGCGGTTTCGTATGGATTAAATACGGAGTGCAGGGCTTCAAACGCGCTCTTGCCTCTCGGCTACGTTGCTTATCGTTTTTGTAACTTCTACGGGTGGAACACTACTCGACTGTTTCTGTAATTATGGACTTCATCACCTAAAATCTTTCATGAGAATTTTTCCTAAGATGTATCCGCTCACCACGACTTGCGGCCTTTTCCGACTCTGTTTGACTCATTTAGAGTTAACTTCAACGACGGTTCCCAGTTTTTCTTTGTGTTTGTGTGCGTGTGTGAAGCAACGCCTGTATAAACTACGTAATGCTCATCTTGAGTTTGTAGTCAAGTTCCTGCCAGTGCTATACACCAACCGTTCCTGTTCTTCAACCTTGCTACCAAATCAGATGCAGTGGTGCAGGCTCCGATTCATCCAATTTTTGATGAGCTAGGAGAGATGGAATTATTTTGATTGATTATTTGATTATTTGAGATGGAAACAGAACTATTCGAATTATTCGATTTTCCTTTACTGTTCATTCCAAAACGCGCGAGACTCCGAGGAGCTGTAGTTCGATATACGAAAGTTATTTTGTAGAGACATTAGATATTCGGCAGCAGGTGATGTGAAAATGAGCAATGCCCTCGCCGGGACTCGAACCACGGACCTCTCGAATAGGCGTCAAGCGTGCTGATCACTGCACCACGAAGGCATAAGAAGAAGGCGGGACAAATACCTTATAACTTAAATTAAGCTGACAGTTTAGCATCCCCCCAAGAAAAGTTTAACTTTTTTATACAGCTAACCAATCTACCAAGGTAAAATTGGTGACCATTCCACCTAAACCCTTTAATGCATTAAAATAAACGGATCATCATGTATGTTTTTCTCATTCCAATGCATATTACAAGTAAATATTTTCGTAGCGCTATTAAGTAAGATTTGATGTATATCATTATCGTAATGTGTTGACAATCTACTTCTCTTCTACTAGCCTAATAACCTTCTTTTGTATTAAACTCATTATCGCAGTAGCAATAAGTCACACAAATGGAGTTCGAAATTTTGTTTAGAATTACCATGCATATAATATAATTTAAAACTGAGTTCGCATTTGTTACGAAATCGAGTTTCATTGTTGAAATGGTATTTCAAATAGAAAACTATACACTGGTGTGCAAAAATTAAGGACGAGACGGTTTTTTCAATATAACTTTGTACAAAAGCTTTCCAAATCAACACATTTAATACCGTAAGATCCCCAATACGTAAGGACATGAGTAATGTAAGCAACACTTACTAAAAGAGAAATCAGAGGGATAAAAAGAAGCTTTATTGAAAAGGTTGCATGGAGCGCAATGCGACTGAAGGCCGAAACATCCCTGTGATGGGTGTCCAGCAAGAAACATCCGGTCTTTAATAGGGGATATGATCTCCCCTGACTGCTAGGCAGGTTTCACATCATTTGTGCACGCTGGATATGTGGTTGTTAATGAGCTGTTGAGACACTGCTGCTCGTTCTTCTTGTAGCACCAATCGCAGTTTCGGAATCGTTACTGGCGATAAGTTACGTGCTGCCACGGGTCTCCCTAGTAAGCTCCGTACATGCTTGATGGTATTTAGATCCAGAGACCTTGCCGACCAATCCATGTGTTTAATATCTTCACTCTCCAACAGCTCTTCGACAGTAACTGTGCGATGAGGTGGAGCGTTGTCGTCCATGAAGAGGAACTGAGGACCCATAGCCCTTGTGAAAAGACGCATGTAAGGAAGAAGAACCTCGTTACAATAGCAGTCCCAGGTGACGAACCTCCTTGGGAGATATGAAGGTCGGT
>KK119492.1:785892-830940 GCA_000611955.2 Stegodyphus mimosarum
GGAAAGAGGGATATTTTATCTAGCACAGTAGGGGCTGTAAAATCCATAAGAAAGGAATTTTAAAATTTTCCCTAGATGTTAGAAAGTCTGTAAAGATAAGTCTTCTTCCTCATACTTTTAGAAGAGTCCTTATCTTTCCTTTGTTCGTCTCTTGCACACATTTTAGAATTCTCCAAACAATTCCGTTATCTCTCAGTACTAGACGGGCAGCTCCCTTATCGTCGACGGGCAAAACGTGAAAATTCGAAATTTCTTTCCCACTTACTCTGTAAAACGTTCATTGCGCTACCTTCTCATCAGCGATAAAGCAAATGCACGAGTTCTGTTTAGCACAAAATATTTGGTAATTAGCGTAACTATTCAAAATAAGATGAAGATTTGGCTGACATATATTCTTTAGATCTGAGAAAATCGGCTCCCATGACTTTAATAATAGGCTTTATCAACAATGCAATAAAATTGCATAATTATAATGTTTGTGGAAGAAGAAAACATGAAAATTGTGGAGAGCCTGCTTCTCGATTCGAACCTCGAAACACCTCACTGCTAGCCAGAACTTGCTTCCACTTGCACCACGAAAGCATGTCAAAAAAAGGAAAACAACACCTTAAGCAGTGTATTCCCAATTAAATGTGTGAGATATTGAAGACGTCGTCCACAATTAACTGCAATTTGAGATTAAAAAGCGATATCAATTAAGAAAACGAATTGAAATTAAATAACCCATCTTACTCTTGACCGAAAAATATCTAGATGTATTTTCAAGCAATTTAATTTGCAATCAGAAAACATATATTCATTGGCTGATGCAAATTAAAACAGTACTCAGAACTGAAACTACGGTGTTCTGATTTACATTATTCTTATATTTCCATAAAGTTGGTATGAAATAAAACCTTAATGGATATACATTTGATTTAATTTTACTTGTGAACAATTTGCTTTTAATTATGGATTTAAAATTGGGATTAATTCCCATGTATGTTTTCACATCCATTGTATTCTGAATTACACAATTATATTACGTACTGTTATAGATAAAAAGAAGTCCCAAATACTGTGGCGCAATTTTTTACTACTGTTATTATACCCCACATTTTCTTTTCTTTTTTATATTTTCCATAAATAATATTGTTTTGTATGGATGATTTGTAATAGTAATTTTTCTATCATTAAACAACAAATAATTTTAACATTTTTTAAATAAGGCTCTTCTTGGTTAACCGGCATTTGATTGGAGCAGACTGCAATTATACAGGGTGACTGTAAAAGCTGGTAGCAGGTTTTATTTGAGTAAGGATTTGTAGAGACATTAGGTTATTTAGAAGCAGGAGATGCGAAAAAGGAGGAATGCCCTCACCGGGATTCGAACCACGGACCTCCGGAATATGCGCCAAGCGTGCTGAGACTACACGAAGGCATGCTAAGAGGGTGGAAGAAATATTTTATATACACCCACTTTTAAAGGGCGACTGGGGATTAGGAGACTCAACCGCCAAATCTTCGTGGTGGAGAATCATTATCCACCATCTTTTTAGTTTGGGTGCCATTGTAGAGACATTAGGATTTTTTTTGTAAGAGGAGGTAAAAAAGGAGCAATGCCTTCGCCGAGACTCGAGCCACAAACCTCTCGAATACGCACCAAGTGTGCTGACCACTACACATGAAGGCATGCTAAGAAGGTAGAAATAACACCTTATAGATTGATCCTGAACATCATCCATACAGACGCACTTATAGACCTCTAGCTACCCACTGCACTGAGAAAATTTATACTAAAAATTATTATAATGATGATTCTTTCTATTGCTGTAATTACTTCAGCTGTTACTATCTTTATTACCCATATCTGTTATAATTATTATTATTATTATTAGCCCAAACGAGCGTTACTTCAGAAGAGCTATTAATTTCGTTTTGACATTTTTCATTGGTTCGCTATAAAAAGTCTGAACCACTTTCAAAATTGTTGACACCAAATATTAGAGCCTTGCATTATATTTAAAGAAATTAAATAATGAAGAATCTAAATGAATGTATGTATGTTTCTTGCATTTTGAAAAAACAACGGTACCTAGAGACATCAAATTTTGAGTAACACAGTCCTCCACTCGAATATGGCATCTGGAAGCCCAAATTTGAATTTGGAATTTTGTCTTATTATCTATTTCACATTTTCTAAAATTTTAACAAATTTTTTATTAACAAACTCAACGACTCAAAGCATTCCATTAACATTAACTAACATCGCATGAATCTTTAAGTAGGGATATTTAATGCGCGAGGTTCCTTTTTTGTGATAGTGCTATTGAATTTTATGGTCTAGATTCACAATTGTATCGCGGTTATTAGATATGACATTGATATGTGTGGAAAATATTAAGTTGATTTGAATTAAAAGTTGGTAATTTAAAAAAAAAATAGTTTTGTCAAACTCTAATAATGCAAGTCAGGAATTAGCACTAGTTTATTGCGCTCAAAATATCTTACGTAAATTAAAGACGATATGCAAAAGTTTAATCTATTACGTGTTTATCAGAACTACAGCCTTTTAATTCGTTCAATTTTTTAAAAAAATAATGAAGCCTTAATTAAAAAAATATTTAAGGCTAATTTTTTTTCATGCAGAAAATGAAAATGAAAAACGCTTTTTAGCCCAAAGGTGTGTTAGCCCAGAAACGCTATTCATCTCGAAATGGCATTTTGCGTCGGTTCACTATAAACGGCGCGTCGCTTTTGAAATTGTTGCCATCAAATATTATCCCCGCGTATTATTTTAAAAGAAATGAAATAAGAGAAAATTTGCATGAAAGCAGGTACGTTTCTCACATTGTGAAAAACGGCGGTACCTTGAGCTATCAAATTTTGAGTAACATAATCCTCCACCCGAAGGTGGGCACTGGAAGCTCGAATTTTAAATTTCTAACTTGATTTACGGTATATACCCGCGTATAAGACGAGATATTTTGGACAAAAAAAAGACTTCAAAGTGGGGGAGTCGACTTATACGCGGGGCCATAAAAAATTTAAAGAATCGGAAGTTCAAAAATTTCTTTATATAATTCAATTATTTTCTTCCCGCACTCAAATTGGGACGACTTATCAAATAAGTCACTTACTTGAAGTAACGACTGTGGCCGTAATTCCGGGAGGATTGACATCCGTCATTCAACCCCTAGATGTCTGCCTCAATAAGCCCTTCAAAGTAAATGTTAGAAAATATTGGGCAGAGTGGATTAGTTCCGGTCGACCAACATTTACAAAGGGAGGCAACATTCAAAAGCCCGATATTACATTACCTCTGAAATAATTATAAAATCATTTAAAAAATGTTGTATTAGCAACGAACTAGACGGCACGAAAGATGATGCTGTTTTTGAAAGTGAAAATGATGACGAACGCTCTAGTAGTGATTGTAACAATACGGAGTTCGAGACTGAAAATATGCATGATGACGAGCCAATGACGACAGAAGAGTTCTATGAAATGTTTGGCGAATCTGACCATGAATCGGACGTTGAAGGATTTTGATTTTGTTTATATACCAAGATATTTTTTATCGTATATTTACTTTCCCCCCCCCCTCAGATGATTTTGAATAAATGTAGTACTTAAAAAAAATTTGTTCGAAGTTTCTCGATCGATTTCGGAAGTGGGGAGTTGACTTATACGCGGGTTTCTTATTTTCTACGAATTTTTTATGTCGAAGTGGAGGGGTCGACTTATACGCGGGTATATACGGTATCATCTATTTCACATTTTGTAAAACTTAAGCGTATTTTTGATTAACAAACTCAACGATTTCAAAGCGAACAAAGGCAACACCGTAAGGGGGGGGGAATTATCTCCAAGTCTGTCCGAAATTCTAAAGATACGCTGTTTTCAAATAAATATTTTGTAATATTGTTTAACATTATTTAAATATTTTTTTATATTGCTGTTGAATTGAAATTTATCTGGTTTAAGTGCGAAGAACATGATAATTAATAAATAAAGGTAACACACAAAACGTTAAAAAAACGCACCTTTGGGTGTAATATAAAACCTGAAAGCTTTCAGATTATTATTATTGTTGGTGGTAGTAGTAGTAGTAGTAATAGTATATTATGAGTATTTTTTTTGTCATTTTTAATAAGAATAATGTATGATTGTCACTGTACTATTTATTTTATTCAAGATTTCGTATTACTTTCATGTGAATTCCGAGCATGGAGGTAAGAAGTATTTCTGTTACTATGGTTCCGAGGACAGCATCCTTAATTTTGTAACTGACTTTTACACGCGTCATGACACTAGCTACATTTTTGTGAAATACGTTGCTTAGGGTTATATGTTAGGACTTACTTCAAAATCCCTTAGAGTATATTTATGTTTGTCTTTTACAAATTTTACACTGTGATGGGCATTGTAAAGGTGTTATGTTCATTTTATAATGAAATAATTTCCTACATTCAGTAGATAAATATGAATCATTCCAAGTGTGAAACTGTGTAGTGATTGATAAAAATATGAATCGCGTGTGTCATTTTTAAATGAATAAAATGAATAATGTATTTAAATTATTTCTTTTAGAAAAAATGTGGCTTAACTGGTTGTAGCTTGGCAAGTACAGTAAAGATATTCAAAATTATTCTGATGTTTGACACTGCTGAAGTTAGAAATTTGAATTTCGCTTGCATTTTAATTGCAAAGCGTCTGCTTCTTCAAAGATGTCGACAGCCCAACAATAGCCACGGACTTGACGACCAAGGTTTCGATTTTGGCTAGAAAAAATAATATTAGTATTCTGACAAGCTATTTTTGCGGAATGGAATGAGAAGGAAGTTAGACTGGAATGCTTTAGATTTTTTTACTTTTAATTCTATTCATATTTCATTCACTAGATAAGAAATACTGTGGGTAGAATGTCAAATCAAAAACGTTTATCACCAGAATAAATTTTAATAACAGCTTTAATTAAAGTTAAATGAATTATCTGCATGAGGTAGGCAAAGACGACCAATTACCATCACAAAGTACTGAAAGTAATGGCGTTTATTTATGGTATTTTGTTATAAATTTCTTCTCTTTTATGTCTGTCTTTCCATTTATTATCACTATTTACTATCTGATAGACTTCACGCGCTGTTGTGATACTAAGATATAAATAATTATGTTTGAGCAGCATATTATGATGAAGAATTTGCTTCGGGGTAATATTATAGTGAAAACGTCAGAGTGACACCTATTGATAAAAGATTTTGCAGTGATTCATATTGTAGCTAACTAAACCAAATGAACTTGATATTTTCTAGTGCTTATTGCTGTGCAGGTTTTTCTTCAGCTAGAATTACACATTTGTTAATAAATTTTATGAAAGAATTTATCTAAATTATAACTATATCCACGCCGCCCAACCAGGACACTGACTTCCGTGCCGAACAACCCCGATTCGATGGCACGAATGTTTGTAAATGTATAGTGTCTGTGCGGCATGGGGGCACTCTAAATATGCGGCGAACCGAAAGTCTTCTCGAGAAGTTAGTGGTAGTGTAAGAGAGATGGGAGAACCTCGGACTCGTTCCCCCCCCCCCGCAGTACTCTTCTTCAACATTTGGGGGGGGAACGATACCGAGGTTCTCCCATCTCTGTGCAAAATCATACTGTATAATGTATTGTATGGTGGCTAAGGCTTTTGACAAAGATAGGAGTAATTTTGCCTCCTTACCATGATGAATTTGGGGGATTTGCTCAGACAAGCGAGATTAGTCGCTATAACAACAACAACAAAATAACTATGTCCCGATCTTTTTTGCTGCGGGAAAGGTACACTGCGTATAAAAACAATAAAAAAAAGGACAGTTCTATATCTCCCGTTCTACTGGACCGATTGACGAAATTCAAGTTGCATTTTTTATGCCTCGAAAGCGCGACTTAGGATATATATTAGATTTATATATAGCATTGTTCTACATAGGTACCTTGACCCAAAATCGGACTTTTTCTGAAATAACATAACAATTTTTTTCCCATATTTCGATTCTACGACTCAATTTATGCCTAGATATTAAATTTTGTAATTTTTGGTTACAAATTTACAGAGAAATTTAAAAATTTATCGTGGCGAATTTTTTCCAGTTTGCGCCAAGATTAATTCACTTGGTAAACTTAGTTTATAGCAACCTATTTTCTTTTCGTTTTTTTCATTGTCCACGAGCGGGAGAAAAAGTCATCGTCCATACTTTCAAATTAGTTTAGCAGAGTGCGTTAACCACATTTTCGTTATTATCGCTTATAATAAATAAGCCAAATTTCAAAACGCGCCAAAATGTAAATTCGCTTATATCTTAGGAAATTTTGAATAAAAAACTCTAATTTTTTGCAGATATACTTAGAAATACATCTACTTTAAGATAATGGTAAAATTTTATAGGTTATAATTCGACATATTTTCGAAAAATTTATAAAAATTATTTAAAAATACAAATTTTAAAAATGAATCATAAAATATTGGCGAATTTTTTTTGGGATGAACCTAAATTTCTAAATAGGAAAGATAGAATCAGATAAGTTTAATTAAAAAAGAAATATTAGTAAATATATACCAAATTCAATTAACATTGAGAAGTTAAAATTTTGTGAGTTAATTTTTGAAAAACTGCTCTTGCGATTTTTACAAAACTGGGTAGTTTGGCATAATTTGAATCGTAGAATCGAAATATGAAAAAAAAATGGTATGTCATTTCAGGAAAAGTCCGATTTTGTGTCAAAATACCTTTATTAGAACAATGCTATATATAGATCTAATACATATCCTATGTCGCGCTTTCGGAATTAGAAAAAACACAAGTTGAATTTCGTCAATCAGACCAGTAAAACGGGAGATATAGAACTGTCCCCCCCTTTTTTTTTCTTCTGGCGCAGTGTACATTCCTTTCTCAAAATTAAGACGCTTAAATTTTCTTGTAACTCTTCTCATCCTTTCAACAGTTACATCATTTCATATACTGATTTATTTTTCAGAATGTCGGTAGATTTAATCCTTCGGTATTTGAGAATTTAAATTCGTCTTTAATGTGCGTCATTAATTTTACATCCATTCTCAAAATGCTGTGGAAATACTAATATTCTAAAAAAGATGAAGCAGTAATTAATATTAATGAAGATAGTCGTATTGGTGAGATAAGTGATATGCATACTTTATGTACAAAATGCTTTAGGTAGTGAGCACAGTGAAAGTTTCAGAAATACTTCGGAAACGCGTTCTCAGATTTGTGTCAGATGGTAAAATTTGCAGGATTGGCTCTGTCAGTTTGCCTTAGTTCTCTTTAACTTCAAGTACCAGAAAATTTAGAAACCTTAAAAAGTATATAAGACAAATTGGTTGGTTGATTGGTGTCGTGTCCTTTGAGAAGTCAAATGGATCCATACGTGGAAATCACAGCTTTTGCCAGTTCCACAGTCTTTTCACTTTATAGCTCTTCCTGGAAAAAAAAAAATTCCCCCAAGCTTTGCAGAGCTGCAAGTATTGCTGGACTGGTGAAGATGTATTCTTCAGAAAGCTTCGTGTCGGGGCAGCTTCTACAAGTTCTATATGATCTGCTACCACCTTCATTAACTTTCATTCCTCTAAAATGGCAGGTTCTCAGTCTAGTAATGGTCTTTGTAATTTCTCTGTTTGCATCAATCTCACATATCTGATGGTCTTTCTTAATAGATTTCTCTTTGAGTCTATATCTGGTAATGACATTAGCATCTTCAAGATTGACGGGTACTGAGATGTTGAGATTTCTTGTCTTTTTAGCCAATTCATCGGCTGCCTCGTTGCCATCGACTCCAACATGGGGAGGTATCCATTGCATTGCGCATGTCTTCCCTATCTGGTTGATTGTTTCTGGGTGTTGGTGTACATCCTGGATGAGTCTTGAATGTCCTTGCTGTTTTGCCTCTAGGGCAGTTTTAGAGTCACAGTAAATTACAAGTGCTTTGGCTTTATAATTTAAGTCGATGTAAATTCTCAGGGCCTCCTGGATTTCTCTTAATTCACATGTGAAGTTGGAAGCGATGTTGCCTGCTCCATGGCTTTGAAGTATAGTTGGCCCATGTGGTAAAGTGATGCGAATCGTCAAATAAGACAAGTCTTGAGCATTATTGCTCCAAATATTTTGGACGATGATTTTTATTATCTTACATTACGGCTTTTTATTATCTTAGTATTATTATCTTATTCATCATTTTAGTATAATTATGTTATTCGTCATCTTAGTATGATTATCTTAGTCATCATCTTAGTATTATTTATCTTATTCATTATCTTAATATTATTACTGCTTTTCATTGCCTCGTAGATGATAATTTTTTTTTTCATGTACAAGGCATAAAATATACACTCACGTTTGTGAAAATTGCAACACCAAGAAGGAATCGTCATAATTGAATGCAATTTAATACACAGTTGAGTGGTAGTGGTACAAATAAATGATTAAATGTTCAAAGCAAACAAACAAGAACAAGAGATCAGAATCAGTATTTTGTGTGGCCACCACGCGCCGCAATAAGTGCTGCTACACGACGTGGCATGGAGTCAAACAAAGTTTGAATGTCTGACTGAGGAAGAGCATTCCATATCGTTTGTACGCGTACCCAAAGTTCGTCTGCAGACGCAACAGGACGAGGATCACGAGCAAGACGCCGACCAATGACATCCCACACATGTTCAATTGGCGACATATCCGGGGAACACGCAGGCCAAGGAAGAAGCTGTACCTGCTGCGCTGCAAAGAAGGATTTAACAATCCGAGCAGTATGAGGGCGGGCATTGTCCTGTTGAAATACAGCGCCTGGCAAGCTTTGAAGGAAGGGAACAGCTTCGGGCTGTAGAACTTCACGGATATACCGGTTGCTGTTCAGATTGCCCACAATTCGTAGCAATTGAGATCGTCTATGATATGCTATGGCGCCCCAGACCATAACTCCGGGTGTTCGTCCACTGTGGCGTTCGATAATGCACTCCGGAAGGTGGCGTTCACCGGCATAGCGTCTGACACGAATGCGGCCATCATGGTACCACAAATTAAAGCGGGATTCGTCAGAAAACACGACATGCTGCCAATCAGCACGCCAGTCTCTATGCTGATTGGCCCATTGTAGCCGCAGGCGGCGATGGTCGTGCGTTAGGGGGATCCTGTATAAAGGAGTCCGTGCGCGCAGTCCACACTGCAGCAGACGTCTACGAATTGATGAAGCACACAATGAAACACCTGTAGCTATTGACCACAGTGCTGCCAATTGTCTAGAGGAAGCTGTACGGTCCGTCCGCGCCATGCGGACCAGGTGTCTATCATCGCGAGCTGACGTCACATTTCGGGGTCCACTCCCGGATTTCCGAGTTGTCCGACACTCGTCCGTCCACTGCTTCCAAACGCGCATCACTGTGCTGCTGTTACGCTGCACACGAGAGGCTACTGCACGATACGACAATCCAGCTTCACGAAGGCCGATGATTCTCCCTCGTTCAAACTCTGTAAGTTGTTCAAATCTCGCTCTCTTTCGTCGACGAGGCATAAGTACAGATTGAGTTAACGTTTACCACTAGCAGATAACCACCGATAACCATACACGCCTCGCTACAGCCATCTATTTATTCGGATCCATCAGCCGTTCAGAGGGCGCTGCTCAGCATACGCATGTGCTACGGATTTGCAATTCTAATCATTTGCACATCATGCGCTACTTTGCATTTCCTGAAAATTTCAGCTCACTCGCGTAAGTCCTTCATGATGTTGCAATTTTCACAAACGTGAGTGTATAAGAGTAATAACTTTGCTTGAAACATAAAGTATTTTACTTTCCACATGGTCTAATAAATAGCCAATCTCTTTGAACATCATCATTCTGCAAAACTTGAAATTTTTAATTTAGCTTTCATATTTAATCGATCTATAATTCCTTAGCAGTTTGATCAATTAATATTAAAAGCATTTCTTAAACCTTTATTTTTTTTAATAATTCCGAATGAATTCTTGTCCAGCTAAAAATTTTAGCCCCTTTATAGCTCATCCGTTCGCTGGGACACGAAGGCGAATCGAGCTGCTTGGTGGACATATACTTTTCATGCTTTTGCGATCTAGTGGGCTTATACTTCTGACTAAAAATTGATTAAGATAGAGCTTTGTGGATGCGCCTTATACGCAGGATATAAAAATGATCCATTTAAAAATAAAGAAAAAAGAATACAGAAAATAGATTTCTACATGTAACTAAATTCTGTTTATTTAAAAGAAATGAAATCTTAAGAACTTAAATATTTTTAGTATCGAATAATTTTTCATATCATGTAATTTTCTTTACGTAGGCTCTAATTTCGCGAACTGATTCGGATCGGAAGCGCATTTTTACAGCAAATTATGTCCCTCTTTTCTCGAAGCTCTGCAAAAACATTCTTGTGTACATCTGCGTTGAATACAACCACTCTTCTTGCAGAATTATTTGCTTCTTCAAGCCTTTCCCGTACACAAATATTGTTCCCTTATCGCTTATAAATTCAGTATAACATTTTTCGAAAATCTGGGAAAATTTTTCGAATGATTTCGAAAAATCAGATCATGGCATATGTATTTTCAGCTTTCTTCTTAAAGGAAAGGGTGCACGTTGTGCGGCGAATATACCTAAAAATGAAATATAGTTTGAAATTATAGGTACGCGTTATGCACCGGTGAGCATTATACGCCGGAATGTACGGTAATATATCCGTAACAAATGTCAAACACAGGTGTATTCACACAGAAGTTCCATTTATCCGTCTTTCTTTTTTGTTTAAATTCCAGAAAGAATTTTTTTAAACTTTCTGAAAAATATATAAGAGTAATAATCTAAAGTAAAATGTCTGAACGAATTTTAATATTATAAATGCATTGAATAATTTTTATTTTTTAACGTTTTTGAAAAACCTTTCGGAGCTAAAATTTAAACACAAAAATATTTCCTGTCTTCTGTTTTAGAGCAGCCTCGCCTAAAAATACATAGGCTTTTCAGACATTTTTCAGACGATTTTCATTGTATTTAAACAAATATTTTACCGAAAAGTTTTGTGTTTTAAATGTTCTATTTGATAACCCTTATTCATTTTCCTTCTCCACCGTAATTTCCAAGACCAAGATGCCACCGTAATTTCCATCGAAAGAGGTACTTTGTCCCATTCCTCTTGAACAGCTTTTCAAACTCCAAGGAAGGTTGTAGGTGGACTTTTGAACAATCTTCTTTTTAGAAGTAAAAAACGCAAAAAATCTATGTTTGGTACATCAGAAGATTTAGTAGGAATATGAGTGAAGAGTATGGTTTTGATATGTGTTTCTCGTTCCATTTTCATCAGTAAATTAACAGTGGATTTTGACTTGTCGCTGCTTGCTTTGTCTTGATACAGTTCTATGGATTGATGACATTGTGGGTAAAGAGAAGGGATTTTATATTTGAAAATTTGGTATGAAAAATGTTTCTGGTAATACATAGATTTGATCTTAGCATTTACTCCACTCTCTTTATTATTAATTTGCCGTTATATGAAAAGCCAACAACAATCATAAATCTCTTTAAAAAACTTTCTTTAGATTCTTTAAACAATTTTTTTCTCCTCTTTGGTGATAATAAAGGGGTCTCTTTTTATTGCAGTCACTTAAATTCTTCCAAGATTCATTTATTGTGACACCATTCTGCGTTCGACGATATGTCATGGTATAAGGCGATGCGCATTATGTTTTTTTTTTGTCTTTTTAACATTCAAATCGGTATTAATTACTTTGGGTATAGTCAACATACATCACTTTAATCATTTTGCAAGTGTCCTTTGACTTGGCGGAGTTTCTTTTAACATTAAAGATCTTACCTTGGCAACATTTGAAATAGTCCTTTTTTCCTACAATGTGTATTTGGAACAATTTTTCTACTTGAAGCCAAACTTTCAAGTCTTTTTCTTTTCTTTTTGACAACACTACCTATAGTAACTTTACGTATCGAAAAGCAATGGCTTTCACAGACATTTTTAATAATTAGATATGAATAATTTTCTTCTGAAAGATCAGAAACATAGTCTTAAATACATTGCTTCTTTAAAAGCGTCATTTTGCATCAAAAACAAATTTGTTAAGTAGCAGACAATAATTTATACTTTCCAAAATATAGCTGCATTTAAAAATAAAAATTTCTAAGCAGACGATTTTTTTATAGCTAACGAAAGTCGACTGAAAAATCTGCGAACAACCTGTGCAAATGCTTTCAGAATGCTCTTTCAGAAAAAAAAATTAAATTAAAAAAAAAACTGAAATGTTTCGGATTTTAAATTACATCCAAAGGGGCGTTTTCTTAACGTTTCGTGTGTTACCTTTATTTATTAAATATCATGTTTTTCGCACTTAAATCATAAAATTCAGTTCAACAGCAATATCACAAAATAATTTTAAAATGAGCATATCTTTAGAATTTCCTATCCACAGTTCTGCGTTCTGGAGATGAAAAGGTTTTTTTTTTCTTTTTACTCTAGAGTGTTGCCATTGCTCGCTTTTAAATCGTTAAGTTTGTTAATCAAAAATTCGTTAAAGTTCTACAAAATATCAAATAGATAATAAAACAGATTCCAAATTTGGGTTTCTAGATGCCCATATTCGGGTGGAAACGTACGTTATTCAAAATTGGATGGCAATAGATACCTTTTTTTTATCACAATGCGAGAAATGTGCATACATTTATGCAGATTATTAATTATTTAATTTCTTTAAATATAATACAGAGCGATAATGTTTGGTGGCAACAATCTGGAAAGTGAATCGGACATTTATAGCGAATCAACGCAAAATTCCAAAACGAAAACAATTGACCTTCAGGGACAAAGCCCCTTTGGACTAATAAATCAGTTTGTGATGTATTCGATTATATAATTAAATGTATTAAGATCCTATAAATGTAATACATTTCAAGAAAATCTTTTGTATTGGAGTTAGTAGGCATTCATGAGGATATGAGACATAACATTGCAAAGGAGAAACAGTGTCTTAGAGATTAACAGAGTGTGATTTATGAATTCTTCTTTCGAGTTTCATCCTTCCTTGCCTTTTCATTTCCAGGCATTCTCAATAAAATCTAATGGTAGACAATTTGTTAGTTAACGAACTCTGGTGACAAAGTCATAGAAGTAAGATTTGTGAAAGCAGTTTTTTAGAGATCGATAATGGGTCACATCCCGATTCATCCTTTTCAGGTTTATCTTGTGCTCTTGTATCCTTTTCAGACTCTTGCCGTTTCATTCTTTGGTACTCGCCATTACTGTTTTCAGTAATTTCGATCGGACAAGTGTTATTCACTGTTTTGCTGTTCTTTAAAATCGTGGTATTTCATTCTATGGAACCCTTGTCATAGTAAAGTCCCCTTGTCAGTGTACACTAAGCAAAAAAAAAGGGGGGGGACAGTTCTATATCTTCCGTTCTACTCTGCCGATTAACGAAATTCAACTTGCGTTTCTCGAAAGCGCGACTTAGGATATATATTAGATTTATACATAGCATTGTTCTAATGTAGATATTCTGACACAAAATCGGACATTTTCTGAAACGACATGCCAAGTTTTTTTTCATATTTCGATTCGACAAATCAAATTATGCCAAACTGCCAAGTTTTGTAAAAATCGCACGAGTAGTTTTTAAAAAATTAGCTCTTAAAATTTTATCTCCTGCATGCTGATTGAATTTGATATTTATTCGTGAGTATCTCTTTTTTTAATTAACTTATTTTATTCCTCCTTTAACATTTCGAAATTTAGGTGCATTCTAAATAAAACTCCCCCATTTTTGTGATTTGTTTTTAAAATATGCATTTTTAAATAATTTTTATAAATTTTTCAAAAAAACTTTTTGAATTATAAACTATAAAATTTTTAATATCATCTTATATTAGATGTATTTTTAGGCACACTTGCAAAAAAAAAAAAAATTAGAGTTTTTTTTTCAAAATTTCCTAAGATATACATGAATTTGCATATTGGAATGTTTCGAAATTTAGCATATTCGTTACAAGCGATAATAACGCCAAATGTGGTTTACGCATTTTGTTAAAATTATTTGAAAGTAATGAACGTGATCTTTTTTTCCGCTCCTGTACAAAGAAAAAAAGGAAAATAGGTTGCTATAAGTTAAGAAGTTCGCCAAGTAAATTATTCTTGGCGCACACTGAAAAAAAGGTGCCAAGATAAATTTTTCAATTTCTCCGTAAATTTCCAACCAAATTTTACAAAATTAATATTTAGGTATAATTTGAGTCGTAGAATCGAAGTATGGAAAAAAAATAGGCATGTCATTACAGAAAAAGGTCCGAATTTATGTCAAAATACCTATGTTAGAATAATGCTATATATAAATCTAATATATATCCTAAATCGCGCTTTCGAGACATAAAAAACACAATTCGAATTTCGTTAATCGGCTGAGGAGAACGGGAGATACCAAACTGTCCCATTTTTTTTTTCCCGCAGTGTACCTGATTGTTTGAAATAAGGAATATTGGCTTCCATAAAGAATTTGATAACTTAAAGTTTTTTTTTATTAATTTTGCATATAACAATATTAAACTGTTCATAATCTTTCTTAAAGTACTCTACATACCTAAAGTCCCGCAAAATACTTTTCATTTTTTGCTACCTCTCTGTATCTTTAACCAAGTCTGTTGTCATCGTGAGTGGCGGGACCCATGGTATACAGTTTCTTTCTTACCCACAGCAATCTATGAATGTCTGTAATACATCACTTATATACCTGCCTGTGAATAATACATTTTTTGCTGACACGACCAGATTTGATGCATGCAACTTAATGCATTGTCGGTAGGGGCTGGACTTCTTATTCATTTAGCTCTCTTATAGCTGGAATTGTTGCTCAGGGTGCAATGCAAGGAGGCGACCGATAATACCCGTGAGAGGGGAAGGACACTGCATGAAGGTTAGAATTAAATTTAAAAACTGTGGTATATGCTAAATTATTGTAAATTACTTTAATCGAAAATGATAATGGAGGCACAAAAATTAAAGATTTGCGCAAGCCGAAAATGAAAAATATTAAATGTATATGGGTATTTATGCATATGCTTACGAAAAGCATGTATCTGCTTTTAACAAAATACGTAAATATTTATTAAATTATTCATAAACGTATTTGGAAATGAAGGATTTATTCATTCATAAACTCCTCTAAAAGTTACTATTAAGAAATCTAGTTATTAAATATACCTAAATTTGTAATGCTTATAAATATTATCTAAACATATAATAACCTTAACATTTAATTGTAAACATAAATTGAATTTCTGTAGACAAATACGTTTATAAAACTATTTAAGCAGGAATTGTTCGTACGCTAAAGCAATCTTTTAAAAGGTATTGAAAGCAAATTTTATGAGATGCGTAATGTAAATAGTAAAGAAAAGTTTTTAGAATGCGCATTGTTGAAATTAAGGGTAAAAAAATTCTGATAAGTATTAAAAGAATTATTTCTTTATATTTTATAATAACTCAGTTACAAATTTAAAAAAAAATATTTAAAAAAGAATCCTTTTTTTTGTTTCCTTTCAGAAATGTTCGTAGAAAGTTAAGTTAAAATCTGCATCAATATTTAACATATTTCACTATTAAAATAAAAGGTGCTCTAATTTGAAATGAAACGAACAGAGCATTAATTACAAATTGACTCAGAATTCCGATTTAAGCTTCAGAAGCTAAAAAAAAATTCATCTCATATTTGAGAAAGTATTTTAGGAAGAAGCTCTGTAAATAGAAAAGAAAAAATACGTAATTTTAATATTACTAATAAAAAAATTTTGATCTTTATTTTTGTAATCCTTGACTGAATAAAATCGAATTACCTTAAACACATTTTTTTTTCTAATGTAATTAACGAAAACTTGTGAAAATATTTCATTCAAATTAAACTGTTCTGGATAAAAGTTTGCATTTAATTCCGTTCAGAGTGAAATGTTGTTTAAGAATGCAGCATTCTTTTCACATACTTAAAACTCTGAAATATTGTAGAAAAAGAAAATATATGCCTTTATACGTATTGTTACGAAATGTCCAGGCGCGGTAAGATAGCTTCCCCGCAAAGCAGGTTTAGGGTTGCCATAAAATGGTAAGGGAAGGCAGGGTTGCCACATTTGGTGAGAAATCGCCCATTTGGCAACAAAATTGGCGATATGCTATAGACGCATGGAGAGCCTTCCAGAACGAATTCTTCCTGGTTTAGCCCAGAACGTTCTCGAATACAAGCCAAAAGCTATATAAACCCTGCTGGTACGCGGAGAGTTAGTTGGCGTTTCGTCTAGCGAGCTGATAGTCAGTCAGTAAGCGAGTGTCTAGTTGGTCCTCGACTACATCGAGAGCGTTTCTTAGTGTATCGCGAGATAGTGCATCGTCGAGTTTTGTCTTAGAGTGTGTTGAGCTTCGGGAACGACTGAACCGAGTCGGGAGCTGTACTCTAGCGTATCGTCGAGTGCATCGCGAGTTCTAGCGTGGAGAGTGAGTCTCGAGAGAACGTGGAGTTCCGAGAACGACTGAGCAGAGTCGGGAACTGTACTCTGCGCTTTGCCATGAAGCTGTCTGCACCGTTACAGCCTGATAGTCTGAAGGCTGTGTCGCTGATTGTCTCAGCGTGTTTATAGTAGTTCTTCGACGACTGTAAGCGTGATTTTGGAGCTGTCTTGTAAAATACGGGCCAATAAAGTGTGTTTTGATACTTCATCAAGTGTCGCCGTCGTTATTCACTCCAAATCCACGAACCTTGAAGAGAAAAACGTAACAGTATATTTACGGCGCAATTACAAAATGTTTACATCTGATCATGTCAAAACCTATTTAACTTAATGGTAAGCACTGAATGTTTTGGTTTCCACGAAAGAATCGCCACTGCTTCAAAGCAGTGAATGGGGAAACCCAGTTAGGGCCTCTCCTCTTACTTCCTGCCTCCATGGGACACTCAAACAACCAAGCCCAAATCTCTTGGTGTTAGGAATAGCAGTCAGCCTCCGCTAACCACTAGACCGTCCATGAAGCCCATGTCATAAGTTTTCCCCTTGATGTTTGAAAAGTTTTCTATTTACAACAGCCAGTTTGAATTAATGGAAATCAAGCATGCTTTCTTGGCGAAAGATCGTATACACAAACGAGAAGTTTGGAAAATAATTAAAATTCATTACTGAATTAAATTCATTACTGAAAGCACGTTCACTGTCTCAAGTGATATATTTTTACGCACAGGACTGAACAGGTTTGCCTACAGGATTACCTGAAATTCAAAAGAGTTTGAAATGGGACTATTTTGAGTAGAGAATGACGTTTGAAGGCCACAAAATGGAAGCAAGTCCAGTGAGAGATAGATGTGTTTTCAAAATTTGCAGTGCCCTTTCGAAATGCGGAAATTTTCCTTAAACTGGCACCAAATTATGCAGAAGGAAGTACTATGTAATTACAAAATAATTAGCTCTTAGGACTTGATTGTTTATTTTAACTGCAAGAAACTTTTATTTTTCTAGCATGTCATTTATCACTTGACTGGCATGCTCTAAAAAATAATTAAATATTGACTTTGAGAGTACTTTTATCCTCATCAATATAGCAAATATCCGTCTGTCCTTTCAACAGTTATTGATTGGCAGTATTTCTTTTTCAATATTTAAAAAATAATCCAACACAGAATCAGACCAGGGAACAAAAAAAAAGTCCTTTATTTCAAAGCACGTGACTAAAATAAGCCAGAACTACTATTGTGTCAATGTAAAATTCCTGTTTTTATGCAATCCTACTTTGTAGAACTTAGTAAACTACAGAAGTATTTATAATAAAAATTCTAAAGGTCCCACGCTATAGCTTGTAGAGACATCAGGTTATTTCGAAGCAAGTGACATGAAAAATGAGCCATGGGACTCGAATATCGGACGTCTTGAATATGCGCCGAGTGTGCTAACCATTACACCCCGAAGGGGTACTAAGAAGGCGGGAGAAATACCTTGTACACTTACTTCCCCTTTTAAAAGGCGACTGGGGAGTAAGGGATACAATCGCCAAATCCTGGTGGTGGAGAGTCATCATCCACCACCTTTTTTAGTTCGGGCGTCACTGTAGAATCATTTAGAATTATTCGATGTGAGGAAACTGAAGAAATCTGCAATGTCCTCGTTGAGACTCGGACCTATATTTGCAGAGTCTGCTGACCATTACACCATGAAGCATACCAGGCGGGAGAAATACCTTATACGCTAATTAGTTGTCAACTTGAGAACCCATTAATTACTAGAGACAACAAAATTAGAACAAATATCGCTTCCTATACAAACAAACATAACTGAAGGACGCAATACATGATACCTGCAGAAAAATACAAACATATCTATGTTATTTTTTGGCACAATTTTTCCGCTCCAGAGCTACCAAGAAATATTTTAGTTGCATTTGCCAGTTGACTGATGTTCTCAGGTAAATAACAAATTCCCAACCTTGACAAAACGGACTTAATGTCTATTCTTTATGCCAGCTGTCCATTATGCTTCAACTGTCACTGACTGGTAATGAAAGATGGCCTAACCTCCTTAAACCGCAGGGCGTCAAGGTTTCAAAAACGGGTGATGAGAATTCATAGTAAGATCCTTAGGCTCTTTCTCTGACTTAAAGACTCTAGAAAGCCCCCGCCCCCCCGACAAATCCTCCCAAAGGCTGAAAGCGAAATCTGGATACATCAAAAGAAATAAAAACAAGTTTTTCTGTTGAAGGTCATCGACCCTTTTAAGCTTCCGCGGGTACTTTCTATGTGCGTGCCTTCTGGGTTTTCACTTTTTAGGAAGGTCAGCTGAGACAAAGCAGGAAAGTAAAGCTATTCTGGTTCTGAAGTGTTTTTGTATGTTGCAATCACTTTTATTTGTGTTAGCACATTTGATTTTATGACTAAGATGTTTCTTTTTGACAGGGTAGGTAAATCAAAAACTTTTCTGCAATTCACGACCAGTTAGTGGCGTCAAGCTCTTTCATCTTCAGTTGATGAAAAGTGTCAGAAAATTAGAATGTCATGTTCTTCTTTTAAATACTTACAAAACTGAATGACATTTTGATTCCTTCATATTTGAAAGAACGAATACATTCTGCACGTCTTTTCTGAAAAATGATTTCATACGAAAAGAAATTTGGTTTGACTATGAAAAGTCTCTTCAGTCATCATAAAGATTAGTCAACTTTTTTTGTTTCGCTCAAATTTGATTATAATCGGGTTTTCCTCAATGACTTTTTCTGTTTGAATTCCACATTTGAAGTCTTTTCTTTTTCTGTTTGAATTGTTTTTACTGCCTCTTTGAACACGAGTATAAAAGAAACACTAGACTAAGAGGTTTCAGAGAAGGAATGGGACTGTAACTTAAAATTTTTTGAAGATTGCTGAAATTCCTTTTTAACATCTCTTATGAAGAATTCAGTAGCTGTTTTCATGCGTGGTTAGAAACTGATGCTAACAGTCGAAAGTACATTTCCTGAAAATGAATTGCGTTTTGTAAGACTCGGTCTTCTTGTGAAATTTTCCATAGGCTTTACCTTGAAGTGCCATGTATAAACTTAAGGAATGCTGACTGAAAATCAAGCCGCCGATAAGACTGAGATTAAATACAAAAAGGGCGGTTCATCATCAATGAGAGTTTTCCACCTCTTTCCTGTTCGTATCAGATATATATAAATTTTTGATGCAATTTTTCTTCCATCCATACATCCACCTTTTTTTTCCTCTTTCCTTTTTCTTTTCTTGTTTAGCCCAAAGGGGCAATTTGCCCAGAAGGGCTATTAATTTCGTTTTGACATTTTTCGTCGTCCACTATAAAACGGCTTTTCACTTTTCAAATTGTTCCCACCAAATATTAGAGCCCTGTATTATATTTAAAGAAGCCGAATAATGAAGAATCTGTATGAATGTAAGCATGTTTCTCGCATTGCGAAAAAACAACTGTACCTAGAGATACCAAATTTTGAATTTTTTACTATTTTTAATGAAAGGGCTATTGTTTTAAGCCCTTAGACAGCAACAAACGCAACAACAGAACTGATTCGTTTATCCATGAGTACAATAAATGGGAGAGATCTCAAAAAAGCCCACACTGTAGTAAAACGATGTACTGAACAGGCAGAGAACGGAAAGAAAGGAAGGAAAGTTTCAGACCTGTGATATCCTGACACTGACGATAAAAATATTTTATAAATACGTGAAAGATAGAAATAGATATTGTAAATACATAAACAAATTTTACCTCATTTACTTGGGTATTTTTTCCTTTAGTTTTTTAGCACAAAGTTTTCTCAAATTCTTTTAAATATTCACGCAATTTTTCCCTTCCATAAGACGTTCAGAAAGCGAGTTTTCCTAAATTTTAAAATAGACTTATCCACGTAGGGGTGTTTCCACTTATCTAATTGATTTACTCTTGGACTTGGATGGATGCATGGGTTCTGACTGATGGAGAAATTATAGTGAAGAACTTCATGAAAGCACAGATATCTAGTGCTTTTAACAGTTAGAGTGCATGGATTCTGACTGATGGAGAAATTATAGTGAAGAACTTCATGAAAGCACAGATATCTAGTGCTTTAACAGTTCTGAAAATCATGAGAGAAGGCAGATTTTTTCATTTCCGCCCGAGAGAAGGCAGACTGATCAGTGACGATGACGACGACCTGCAACCTGTAGCAGACAACAGAAGCTCCAGTAGCACTGACTGATTTGAGGCAGCAGCAGTGTGACAATAAAGTGCTGTTCCCATTGGAGTTTATCTGAGCTAACGAAGACAACTGACTTTGAAGACCCATCTCCAAAATCAGGTTTTTTCCATAGGGCAGCAAGTTGAGAAATCTGTGCTGCTGGCATAGCGGAGCTAGTCGACATATGGAACTGGCTCCGTTAACTCAGATAAACCCCAGTGGGAACGGCTGTTAAGAGCGGACGAGATCAAGATTCAGGGAAGAAGAAATAAGTGAACAAGAAAATTGGATATTGTAATGTTAATATAATTATGTATTTTAGTGGCATGTAGGTTCTTTTTAAATAAATAATATTTTAATAATTATAGGTTGTTTATCCCTGAATACATTTCATTTGTTGTATTCTTACTGCATCCTTCGAAAATTGAATTATTCGCATGATTTTCTGCTCTAGATTTTCTTAGGATAAAATTCGTAAAAAAGGGATGAAAATACGAGAGTAAATATGGTACCCCATATACCCTTACCCCACATGTAGCACTTGCTTACTTTTGTGCTACGCAACATCGCCTGTGCCATTTATCTTCTTCCACATTTGTAGGCGGCCATCATTTGAACTTCAAAAAAATGTTTCCCACTGAAGATGCAAAGGTGCCATCCCTGATCAAAGAAGGTTCTTTTGTCATCGTTTCAAATGACAATAGTATGGAATCAAAGCATGATAAAGTAAGAACTTCTGCCTATGTTCTGGCCATTGTAAACAAACATTAATAGCTAAATTGCATCGACTTCCTGGCTGCCTGTCGTAGTTATTTTGCGTGCGGTTACAAAATCTTGTAGCTGCATTTGCTATGCGTTTTCTTTCTGCATGTCCTATGCCATGACCACATAATCCTGATACATACAAGATGGTTCAAAAGTAGTTGCAAAAATGTAAAAGGAGGTAGAAGGGGCCGAAATAAGCAGAGTTTGCAATGGAATGTGTGCGCGAAAATGGTGAGTTCATATGATAGTATGCCCTACTGAGTGGAAGGCGAATACTGTCTGTTGGCGTATATCATTATTCCTCGTGTGGATTTCAAACCTAATGTTTCGCTATACGAACGTGGAATGCACCAACATGCATTTTATCTGTGGGGCTGCCAGCGGAAACGGAGAAATTGCTTAAAAGAGCCGATAATAGTAATATATGGGTATGTCCCTACACCTAAAGCTCGTTCTATGACCGTAAACCGACTGGACCAAGGTAAAATCACATAAACAAAAGAAAATTAACACTAAATGAAAACAACAGTCAGGCACTAATCCAAGCGAACCTAAGATTCGAATTTCTTTATCATTTTCAAATTCAATTAAATTTTCTTGAAGTCAAATTTTTCCGTAACAAAATTATATGCATCTCTCACTCCCTGAGTGAAAAGTGAAAAGCACCTTTTGACGAAGTGTCGGTTCTAAAGGGCTTGCTTGTTGCACAGCCTTTGAGTATCTGTGCCATTGCCGTTCGTAGTCTCAAATAGAATGCATATCGAAGCGTTCCGATACCATTCGAAATCCATGCGAAGAAGACAATTACACCCGAAGAACTGTATTATTTCCCTCTCAGTATCGCCCTTTACCACCTCAACTCGCCATTTGTGCTCACACATTCACAAAAAATTCGGTTGTTTCGGTTCTCTTTACTTGCTTTTATACTTGCCGGATATTTTTGAATCACTTTCTATACTCATATCCGTAATCTGGCCTTCTTTATATCGCAGGATATGAAACTCATTTCTTCTTTTTACAGTATGAGCAATTAATTCTTGTTAAATCTTTAGCTATCATTCCTTATAAGACAAAATCTGAACCAATTCTTTCACTGTTGAATTGCATTTTAAATATGTAATTGTGTAACTGTTTCCGTTCCCTTCTCTACTCCCTTTTGTTGTCGTGCTTAGTTGCGTTTCTGCATATTTTTAATGCCTTCATAAAGTTTCTCCTCTCTCCTTTCAGCATGCTATCGTGGTGTAAATGGAAGCACGTCTGACGCATATTAGAGAGAGAGGTCCAGAGTTCAAATAGGGCAGTGCGGGGCAGTGCGGATTTCCTCAGTTTCCTCACATCGATATAACCTAAACACTCTACAATCTCATCTTTAATTAGCTGCACAGGCTTTCTCCTTGAACATCTGTGTAGGACGAATATTTAAGTAACTTAACATTCCAGAGTGCAACATACTTTTTGTGGCACATTCTTATATTAAATGATTTAGGTGTTCTCATATCAATGATTGAATATGTGAGTATGTTCTACTTTGCCAATATTTATTGATATTTCAAACCATAATTAAACCAATGCTACTCAAGTGTCAACGTAATTTTCTGCCTAACTGCTTTTTCTCACAATCTAACAGAATGTATCAGATGAAAGAATATGAATTCTTAAGAAGCTGTCACTACGTATGTATCACTTTAAATTTCCTGAAATAAACATTTAGATGTATTTAATTACTACGTGTCTTTTTTATTGCAAATCGTGAAAGGAATACACAACTTTACGAGATTCTTCAATCTTTGTCAACAAACTTCTCAGAAAATGAAATAAAAAAAAGATTTTGCTGCAAGTAAGCCGTAATCATTTTCTTGTCATTTTTATAATTAAAAGGTACAATAAAGTAATAGATGAATGCCATCCATCCACGATTCCACATTATGGATTGGGCTAACGCTTGGCCATGAACTGTTCATGCATGTATAACTGACTATTTAATTAATCAATCATCTTCGTAAAATTATTCTTAGATTCTTCGTTGTTTGTTTAGCTATAAGGAAGTATGCATAATTGCAATCGTTTGATAATTAGGATAAAATATTCTAAGATTAAACATTTTATTTATTCAATGCGTCGTCTATGAACAGATTATGAACAATCCCTTAAATGGAGGATTAGTTGTTTAGCTAGTTGTAGCATGACACTTTCGTTCAAGTTTACATTTGTATCCCAAGACAGATCTAATACTCTCTGGGCCAGATATTTGAAGATCTTCAGCCCAATGCTTCTTAATCTTGTCGCTCTTTAATTTAGTCAAAAGGGGCAAACGAACAAACTTTGCCGGTTCTGGCGCTGGCCTCGCTATATATATAGCTTATATTCAGTAGATGAAAGTATATACACTGGTTATTGAAGAAGTCAAACAACAAGAATCAGTGTAAATTTTGCATGACTTTATTTGCACTTAAGCAGCTGAAGAAGATGGTTCTATAATTAAACCATCGAAACTAGTCCTGCAAAATTTACAAATGTTACGCTGATTCTTGTTGTTTGACTTCTCCAATAATCCTTATTCGGCATGTTATCTTAACCTACATTATACACTGGTTAATTTAGAAGCCAAACAACAAAAATCAGGGTTATATTTTCAAATTTTCACAGCAGCAGTTTCGGTGGTTTTTACCGAACCTTCATCCTCAGCTGCAAAAGCGCAAATGAACGAGATAAGATATAATGATTAGATAAGATAAGATAAGAAAGCCTGGACAGGAGACAAGCTACTGGCGCTATCTGTTGATGAAACCAAAACTAAAACGTAATTTCTTTAAAGGCTGAAGGCAAAGATGGATTGGAATTAGGGTCGTTAACTAGAACAGAAAGATTTTTTTGAATGTGAAATGCCTCTAGAAAATCTTGACAAAATGGGTAACCTCTGATTTTTGTTGTTTGACTTCTAAATTAATATTTGTTCGGCGTGTTATTGTACCTTAATTATATACACTGGTGTTTAAATTGAAGCTACAAACATGAAAAATGAGATATTCAGAACCATATTTGGTTTTACTGTAAAGAAAGTTTGCTTACATATATATGCCCAGTATTCTGTGACAACCAATAATAACATAACAAAATAATTAATGGGTATATGTTTTACGATATGCAAATGAATTCAAAAAATAACTCCTCTTACTTCTAAAATTGTCCGGCTAATAAAGTGTAAGGGGAGTTTTAGTTTTTACGTGCCTCACATTATATTCTAAGAGAAACATAATCATAGCAGATAAACATGTTTAGGCACCTGACGAAATGTAAAGACAGCAAGCCTCCATTCATGTATATATGTAAATATCTCTATACTTACTAACCCAGTTTGCAAATTTTATACTAACATACCCAAAACATTGTAAGTTGGAGCACCCAACAAAAGTAATACATTAATGTTAAATCTGTTTATTAATAATAAGATTGAAAAGATAAACAACCAAAAAAGGTTGCTGGTGCAATGATCAGGATGATATGACTGACCTGTAGTGACCATTGAGAGGTGAAGCAGGCGGAACACTAAGTAAATAAATAAATAAATAATGCCTCATATTGGAGCCTAATAATGTTGTTGATCATAATTTATCTCAATAAGTCGAATTCTTATAAAAAAGAAGATTTCAACGCCTGGAGAGTCCTCGAAAGTTGTGTCACCCAGTGGCTGTTTCTAGAGGATTCAAAACATGGAATGTGACAATCCAAAAATCAAAGTTCAGCCCCCTTCCCTAGTTGCACCACATTCCCTTCTTCCAGAAAATTTTTCTCAAACACCAGAGTTTTCTGCTATTCTGAATAAATATATAGATTTAATTTCTAAAATAAATTGCATTTATTTTATATAGTACATTTTATAAATGTTCATAACAAGGAAAGAAAACTAGGAATAACTAAATGACTCTGCACACATGGCGAATTTAATGTAACGAATATTTTGACTAATCAAGTGAAACAAATTCCTACTTACCTAGAAAACAATTAGCGTACATTTTTACTTTACTTAATTATTATTAATTTAACCCGAAAGGAATATTCAATTAGATGCATCGAAACTATAGAATTTTCGAAATTCGTGTGATCCAAATTGTGCACTTTTTGTTTGGGAATCGAAGACGAAAAAAGGAAGATTTATTTTCAAAGTATCTGCAGTTGCAGTCAGTTCGAAGAGCTTTCCTTATATTGTATCATACCATAGTCGTAGCTTCTTCAAATAACAACACCTTTTCTAAGTTTAATATTTACTATACAACTATGTACAGATTACATTTTAGAACAAATAAAACATTTTCGCCACAGTAACAGTAACATCAGAAAACCAGGACTCTATTACCTGCCGTTCTCAAAGATCGCCCTACATAGAATATCATCCTTGCCCTCAGAGGCAATTTTCGGGGCCGCGGTCCAACCGGTGAAGCCGACGAGCCCCACTAAGTCGAAGAAAATCAATATCAGTTATTAAACGTATAAGGTATATCTCCCACATTCTTAGCGTGCCTTCGTGGTGTAATGGTCAGCATACTGAGCCGGTATTTCAGAGGTCCGTGGTTCGATCCCCGGCGAAGGCAATGGATATTTTTCATCTCTCCTGCTTGTAATTAACCTAATGTCTCTACAGTGGCGCCCGAACTAAAAGGGTTGTGGATGACATCACCCCACTCCAGCGATTTGGCGACTAGGTCCCCTAAAACCCAAGTCGCCCTTTAAAAAGGGGAGTATATAAGGTATATCTCCCACATTCTTAGCGTGCCTTCGTGGTGTAATGGTCAGCACACTGAGCCGGTATTTCAGAGATCCGTGGTTCGATTCCCGGCGAAGGCGTTGCTTATTTTTCATCGTTCCTGCTTCCAAAAAATCCTAATGTCTCTACAAGCGAAGTCGGAAAGTTACACGTCATGCGGCATCACCCCACTCCAGCAACTACTTCCCCTCGGACAATCAGCGTAATCCAACCATATAGCTCTACCACAGACAGAGGAACGGACACGACAGCACCAGTACGGTCCCTGCCAAGCCCAGACCAACCTTAGAATTAACTAGGGCTCTAGTCCTGTGAAGTCAACCTGTTTGACCCCCGTGGTTGAGACTGCCTAAGTATAAATCCTAGCCAGTACTTCCCAGGAATTCTCCTGAGTCAACCACCGGGGGGGGGACATTTTTGCTACACTAGAGAGCGCTAAGTAGCGTCCGTTCTCTTCTCTTCCACATAGCAATCTCACTTTACTCCCACCTGCGACCAGGGGGCAGTCCGCTGCCCTTTTCCGGCCGAGGTGAGAAGAAGAGTTCTGTATCCCTGCTTTGAGGGTGGGTAACCAAGTGTTCTTTAGAGCAAGGAGACATTACAGTATTAATATTACAATTTATTCAAGGCTGTAGTCAAAGGTGTAATCATTATACTGGATTAGAGAATATCTCACTTCTTCGCATATAAAAAGAGTTTGGGTTGCATGAGATGAGATACCAAAGAGAGGAAATGACACTATTAAATAAAAATGGTATATCAAATATTGATAAAATATTTGCAAATTAAAGGGCCTGAAAATTTGTCAGCAATTTTCAGGCGAATATTCAAAAAGCTCCTAATTATAGCTAATGCGATTAAGATTTTGTTGAAATGTAGGTAATTAAACGGAACATGTTCAAACAAATGTGAAAATAATAAAAAAAGGTTAGAAGTGAAGAATAATATTTTATTTTTTAATTACGCATGTGCAAAAGTCATTATTGTGCATTATTGGGTAATATAAAGTACTTTCCCTTCAACAGCTTAAATTCTTTGTTATTTCCAGTGACAGAGAACTTGACAAAATGAGTAACAAATACAAACAAAGAACAAAACAAAGAACGAAATACAAAAATGGAAGTCATTGTCTCATTCGACTTCTTGCCTCCCAGTACCACACGTCCAAGGTAGACCCACGAAGAATTTTGCAGCAAAAAATATGGTGACCATACATAATGACGTGGTCACCGCAGAGGCTACAGTAAGTATTCACAAAGACACCAATTTTTAAGAGGTGTCCAACCAAATAGTCCTACTGAATGAAGTGTCTAATATTGCAACCGCCTCACGGCGAGGCCAGTCAGGTATGTTTAATGTATTTAGCATCCATAGAACGGTGTTTGGTACACCAGGGTACCTGAACGACAAGGCTCTACCTCTTGTGGAACAGTTTAAGAATTGCGAATAGTATGATGAAGTAACCTGAAAGATATCCAAGGTAATTTTTTTATAATAAAAATTTTTAAAGTGAATAATTAATAATTTAGAATTATATTTAAGCCAGAAGTTAGGGAATGCTAATTAATGTATTAAGCGATATCAAATGAATGCAGGGCAGAAGTCGTCGAGCTGGTGAGCGTGTGGATAAAGGCAAGGCTAGGCGAACACTGGTAATTTGAATCCGATAAGATATAAATACTATGAACGTAAGGGAAATAAAAAGAACATATACAGCAGATATAATAAGAGAAGGTTAACATAAACCGTAAAGGCATTATAATAAATATTACATAATATATACATTCAGCTGGGCCATGGGCCTGTCCATATTTGCTAGGTCATTGTAGTCATAATTGCAAATCTTAATGGCCGGGTTGTTAATTGTTTTTTGTCTTTCATGAAAGCTTTTAGCAAGTTTATAATAATGTGAGCGTAGCTGCTCCATACCCAGTTCTTCTTGTTGCGAATATACCACTCCGCTTTAACTATTTGCCTAAGAAAAGAATTTTGGCAAGTCTGTAATTTTTCCTATTATATTTTTTGGTATAGGCCCAAACTGGACTAGCGTAACATAGTAATGGACGGAGAACGGACTTATAAATGAGTAACTGGTTGACAATTGATAAAACACTGTTTCGAGAAATTAAAAGGTATAGTTTAACTTTTTGAATTCGAAATTTTGGATAATAGATGTAATCTGTGGAGTCCATGTCATAGTTTTGTTGAGGATCAACCCAAGGTAAGGGACCTGCTTGGCCCAGGGAATATAGGGGTGCCACTGAAGATGAGATTTTTCTTCAATTTGCTTTTTTTGGTGATGGAACGCCAGCCTGGATGGCATGGCTTGTGGAGTTTGTGCCAGAAACTTGAACGACGAAGTGTCTACCGGTTAGATAGGAATTAATAATGTTAATGATGTAGCTGGGAAGCCCAGGGCGTGTAATTTGTAGGTGAGGACATCCAGCCAGACTCTATCAAAAGTTTTTAAAATGTCTAGAAACAGTCCTTTAGTGATCTTACGTATTGCCATTCCCTCGAAAATGGTTTCTGCTATTCGGTAGAGCTGGTTAGTTGTTGGTCAGGTATATTTATTTGCTCCGAAAACCTCCAACTTTTGGAAACAGTTCGATTCTTCAGTTTCTCATGACGTCAGGAAGAAAAAAATTCTTGATAAGAAGTTTTATCGTAAAAATGGGACATTGCTACGTGTGAGTTCTAATACGTCAGCACCTTTCTTCCTCAGCGCGTCTGTCTGTCCATTGTCACTTAGTTCACAGTGACCCGGAATCCGCTGAAAAACAACGTTTTATCCATTGGATAGCAGCTCTGGAGTGAGGGAGAATGACGGCCTTTCGAAATTTATCACGGCGAATCACCAGTTGTTTCAGAGCTACGCATATAGCGGAAACTTCTCAATCAAAGGCTGTTTAATCAAAGACATCAAAGGTTGTTAGGCAATAATTTTAATTTAATCATAAAATTATTAAGCACTAATTCACCGTGAAGATGACGTTACATCTCGTTATCATCATATGTTCATTACTGTAATTCTTAAATGCATAACAATTGCAAAAGAGGTCTGTAATTGATCTAATAGTATTATTAGAAACACCAACATTGTGCTAAAATGTAATTTCAAGACTTCAAACATTAACATTGTACTAAAATATATTTGAAGTATATAAAAGATTATGTTAAAATATTCGCAGCGCTGTTAAAAAAAACAGTACGGAGCTTTGACATAGTAAAATAATTATTCCGAATTAACATTTTCGAACTAACATAAGCGGTAACAGAAGAAAAAGTTACGAGACTTCTGATGGTGGATGTTCATTTGAAGGCCAAGTAAAATTACTTGCAACATCAATTAATAAATGCTTTAGTGTAAAATTCGTTTTCTTTTTTCTTCTTTTCTTTCTTTTCCCCCCTGTTCTTCATTTTTGCTTCAGCAATAAATGTTTTCGCTATTTTTTTCCTTTGTTTAAATTGATGAGAGTAATGGCCTCTAATTGAAATTTTAAATGACCTTACAAAATCCTTTTTAATTTCTTTTTACTTCCTTGTACGAAGTAAAGGAAATATTACAATCACGAAACATTTTGGGTACCATATTTCAACTAAAATATCCATTTTGACCGCTATCGAATGCAATTTAATGATGTTTTTGCTTGACATCTGTACGTAAGGACAGAATAAAGGACTCTTTTTCCGAAAACGAATTATAAAAATGATTTTAAATGGATTCAGAAGAGATTTTTTCATTGCGTCTGTACGTATGTACGTATGTATCTCGCATAACTCAAAAACGAGTAGATTCAGATCTTTGAAATTTTGTACATAAGATTGCTATAATATGTAGGTGTGCACCTCCCTTTCTGGCTGCAATCGGCCGCATTAAAAACATGTAATATATATATATATACCCACTCTGTTGCTCGCCTCGGGGAGCTCAGTTTTTTTTATTCTTACATCTTGGTAAATTGCACATTTTTTGCTTTAAAAATGATTGAATTATGCTGCCCTTATTTCCGGTTAAGGTTTTTATGCCTTTAGTTAACCTACATGCAATAATTGTAGAATTATCATTAATTTAAAAGTGTTTAAGTGCGGCTAAGCTTGATTTTTCTTTACCATAGCAGCCACATTTGCTTACATTTGAAACTTATCAGAATAAAGGATTTGTTGCCAATCTAGAAAAACTAAACTTCGCAACAACAAAGATAACGCCTTCTTTTGTTATTGCTAATTAAATCATGCTTAATCCATTCTGGAATTAACATTTAAGTTATTAAATTATCCCATGCATTGATTCTGTATAGAGTCTACAACAAATTAAGTCAGTTTTTTCGCCTTGAGTATCTTTTTGGCGAGTGAGACCAAAAGTAAACCTTCAGTTTTGTGCACCGAGAAATCTGGCTTCTTGGTCGTTGGTCGCATTGCTTGTTTTTGGGCAAAAACTCTAATTTTAATTGCAAAATTTGTTCTTTAAATTGTTTTAACTCTATTTATGTTTTATATTTTTCTATATTTTAAAATTTTTAATAAAAATATTTTTAGGTTTCAAGTATTTTTGCCTTCTTGCGAAGTGAGACCTGAATTAATTGAATGAGAAATATATCTCTTATGAAATTCGAGGCAATAAGTTTAAATGAAATGCAGGAAAAAATGTATATAATTTAATATTATACACAAAGAAGTGATGTGGTGTACACATCAGATATTTTCTTTTAATAAAATTGCCAGAAAATCCACTATTTGGTGTTTGTATATTGCACAATATTTGCTATTGTGTATTGTCTTATATCTTTTATGTACAAGGGTTTTATACATAAAAGGCGCTGTATGTTATTTTATTTTGGATTAAGGGCAATTAGTAAAACAATAAAATGTTTTACACTTCTGTCAGCTTTTATTTGTTTATAATTGGTTGTAAGAATATTTGTCAAAAGTAATTGAATCTATTATTAATTTATAGGTAAAACTGCCATTGTGAAAAAAATAAAAGCATATGTAAATAAAAATATATAAAAAGAAAATCTGAAGTGTTTCAGATTTTAAATTACATCCAAAGAGGAGTTTTTTTTAAACGTTTTGTTTGTTACCATTATTAATTAAATATCATGTTCTTCGCACTTAAACAATAAAATTCAGTTCAAAAGCAATATCGCAAAAATAATTTTAAATTGAGCATATCTTTAGGATTTCCGATACACAGTCTCACGCGCTGGAGATAAAAATGTTTTTCCTGTACAACGCTGCCATCGCTCGCTTTGAAATCCTTCAGTCTGTTAATCAAAAATTCGTTGAAGTTTTACAAAATATGAAATCAATAATAAAACAAACTCCAAATGGCTTCCAGATGCCCATATTCGCAGCAGGATTACATCATTCAATATTCGTTGGCACTAGGTACCGTCGTTTTATCACAATGCAAGAAACATACATACATTTATGTAGATTCTTCATTATTTAATTTCTTCAACTATAATACAGGACGATAACATTTCGTGGCAACAATCTGAAAAGTGAAATGGACAGTCAGAGTGATTCGACGCAAAATGAAAACAATAGTTTTAAAGGGACCCTTTGGACTACAAAAAGAAAAAAATCTAAATGACTACTTAACTTTTATTATTGATTCAAAGTGCCCACTTTTTCCCGTTACCTGGACAAATCTGTTAATTAATTAACTTCTTAATAAGAGCTTAACGCTGTACTACTTTTGTCTCGACTTGTAGACTCAACCGCTAATCGGCTATTTTGAAATGTTAACATGCATGCATGCAAGATTCAACCAGAAATTCAACTTATAAATGAAAGGTTAATCCATTGATAAACGTCATTCAAATGTATTAGTAATGTTTGGACAAATTATTTGAAAAAATACAAAAGACATCCAAATTTTACAAAATTTACTCTTGAAATATTTCGATGTGTACTTTGACACTAGATGGCAGCACATACTTAGAAATATCTTTAGCATGTATTACATTTTAATAACTTTATATATTTTCACGCTAGGTGGTAAAAATTTCCTTTACTACATGCTCAAAAATACTGATATATTGAAATTATTCAAACAGATCGAATGAATTAAATTGAAAAATTTCGAAATGGCTGCTGTTCACCAAGACACCAGGCCCTGCGCTATGTATTGTTTCGCCGCCCTGTACAGACATTGCTAGTTCGAAATTCTTTTGCCCAGTGCCTCCGTAAATTCTAAAAATTTTGCCACTTCTGAAATCTATTGCGCAGTGCGTCTGTTAAATTCAAACGATTTTGAAATCCAGAAATTTTTATTATCAGTGCTTCTCTAAATCCTAAAACTTTTGTCGCATCGGTTTCACTGGCTCTGGCGCCTTGCCATAAGTACATTGTACTTTTATGAAGCTTAGCTTATATCACGAAGAATATAACCTTCACCAAGATGCAGGGACGCCCATGTGAAGATGGTGATTAGCAATGCGCGAGATACTTTTCGTAAATCCATCATTTTCAAATAAATCTATTTCTCGTCGGATGGTTTTGAATATAACTGATTTCTGTATTGTATTTTGGTTTGTTGAAATTTTCTTGGTTATTGCCAATTCTAATTTTTGTTCAAGAGATGATTCCTTTTCATTATCGATATCGACATTAGTGTCATCTTCATCTTCGATAACTGTACCGAATTCTTCTGAATGTGGATAGGTTTGTGGGTAAAAAAGTTTAAGAAAAGTTACTATAAACAAATCAAATTTTATTTGGTTAGTCTTTTTTCTGCTTTTTCATTTTAATTTTTAAAATCATTATCATGATTTTTTTAAATACCGTAAGACAGTTTTTATTTCGATATGCTTTTCTTCTGTGAGATTTTTCTATGTAATATATAATTATTCTGATAGTGATGTGTGCTGCTCTTTCAGTGATGGCAACATGAAATTTATTGTTGCATTAGCTGTTAATAAATTACAATCTCTCCGCCTGCACAGCCAGTTTTACTGGAAGAAGTGCTGATACAGTTTTGGGATATTAATTCGAATTCACTATCGGAAAAATTAATTTCCAAGTTTAAGTCAATTATTGCTTTTTAGACTGGATTTTTCAGTTTAAAAAATCATTCCATCTTAGGAGTAAACTGTTCCAACATGTTTCAGAATCTAATATTAACATATGCTCTGTTTTATTTTCAGTTAGTATATGTTTTTGTAATGAGGCATGTTTTGTAAGGGAACGCTTAAATAGCTTAACAATTTTTCGAACTTTATTAATTATAGGAAGCAATTCTTGAGGAGTTAATATTTCTAATTTTCATCCTTATTAGCAATATTTTCTTCAACCATTACATTGCCATTATCTTCATTGTCAGTATCACTCTCTTCAAAGTCGGAATCAGAAGTTTCTATATCCACAGTATTTGGGTTCTTCTGTTCTTTCTTTCTTTCTTTTTTTTTTTTTTTTTTTTTTTATTGGTATAATACATCTAGTACTTCTAACTGAACTTCTTGAACATAGCACATTTGCTGATTTCCCCCAATCAACTTTCCGACTTTTTTCATAACCGTTGCTTCATCAGTCGTGATGGATACAATATCTTCTTTCAGGGATAATCCATGTTTTCCTAATTTACATTTAAGCACTTCCACACATTTTTCGGCTGGCATACTTCTCGAGACATGTAAGTTCTATGTTCCAAAATTTTTTTTCTGTATGAATATTTATATTTAAATAGAGTCTATTTCTCACACTTGTCCGTTCATCAAATGTAAGACTAAATATTTCACCATATACTTTTAATTGCATTAACTTGTGTTTGAAAAAATTGCAAACACTGTTACTGTAGTTTATAACAGTTCTTCTTATAGTGTAATCGATGTTGGTAGATTTTTAAAACCTTTGGCGGATAGTGAATTTTCTTAATTCAGTAGAAGTGCAAAATACTCGAAATGGGAAACCATCTAATGCTGTAAATGCTGTCATTTTACTTATAATTCCATCCAAATTATCTTTTTTTTTTTCAACAACCGAAAATCCCTGATGGCTTGGGATTAGAAATTGTGCTTAAATTTGTATCTTCATCGCAATTAGATTCTTTCCTCTTTAACAAATTCGTATCATGTTTCGTTTTTAAATGTGTATGGAGTCCACTTGTACTTCCTGCATTCACTTTAATAATTCTTGAACATTTTTTACATTATGGCACCCTATTCCTTTCATCATATAAATGATGACACCAAACCGAAGTATTATCAAGAGATTTTTTTATGTTCTTTAAAGTTATTCTTATTCATTATTATGGGTATTGTTATGTAGCGATTTTAGTTAGTTTAGAATTTTGGATTAATATGTAGTTAATTGCAGTTTATTTGTTAATTAATTATTGAGTGGGTAAAATTATATGCATTAATGTATTCTTATTCTAAATTTTTTTCACTAGTTGTGCCGCTTACGTTAATGAATCAATTATTTTTATGTGAGTTAAGCAGGGTTCTCATTCTTACAGTTACGCGTTCGAAAAGGAGACAATGAGAAATCGGTTGCTTTCTGCGTAATATTTGAAATTTAAAAATACTTCCTTTTTATTTACATGGATGAAATTTATACCTCTTAGAGAAAAAAAATTTAGCTTTCTTATGCTTATTAAATTTAGCTTTTTCTTTCATGACTGTACGTCGCCCCGTTGGAGAATTATGCCCATTTAATTGTTAAAATTGTTGAATTTCGGATCTAAAGTTTTATTCTGCTAAAAGGGTGTTTTTCGAGCACTTTACGTCCAAGGTCGTGTTCAGCGTCCGGTCGGTTGTAGGGTTGTTACATTCTTTCCCTCACCCCTCTTCCGTTGGCGAAGGGGGTGGCGAAGGTGGAATTTTTTTTTTGGTGTGTAGAGGGAAAAACTAGGTTTTCGCAGCACTGTTTTGTGCTTGGCGAGATTTGCATACTTTTTCACCAAATTTGGTGAATTTCGAAAATTTTGGACTCTGGACGATTAAAAACTGAGCGCAAGGCCTTTCTCGCCCTCTTTTGCCTCGGATTGCAGCTGTAAGAAAGACTCGCAATTTTCCTTCCTTTGGAAGAGCCGCCATGTTGACCCAGGGTGTCCTGTAGTGGACATGTTCAAGACTTGCCCGGAATAGAAAAGCCGACTTCGGCTGGTTGCTGGCTCCCATCGAGGAGGAGATGAAGAATAAGAAAGAGATGTACGTCAAAGGAGATCTGTTTAACATCTACTACTCCGCACTTTAGCATCTTTTTTAAGAATTTAGAATTTTTGGAGTCTAGAATGTTTTTCCTCGAATCAATGCATTAACACCACAGTGGAAGTCACTTGAATCCAGCTGAATCCGGCTCCTTCCAGATCGGTCACTTCGAAAACATCCAAGCATCACCATCAGCTCACTAGGATGGGCATTCAGGTCACCTGTTAACATCTATCACTGTGCTGGCAAGATTTACGTTCAGTGGAGAGCCTTGTATATCTACATCAAACGACTGGTCGTCTGGGGAAAATTGCATCAGATAAGTCCATTTTTTATTCATAGCTGTAGCATTTTGTAAAAGTAAATTAAGACTTAAAATTTCAATGTTAACCGACACCTTTTGTTGCAATGGGTAACGCTTAATTAAGATTCAAAAGTTTTTCTTCTAGTGAGTTCAACTTTTTGTTTGTTCTGTTCCTCTTTTCACCTGAAATTTTAGTACAGCATTCAACCTTAATTATGTGAACATGCATTCTAAATAATAAGGATAATTAAATTCACACAAATATTGGAAGGGATTTGATTAATTGAAGGAAAATTTCTAGCTATGATTTATTAAAGTAAGGAGTAATAATATGTATATTTAATTTCTAATTAAATTCTATTTAACTTGTTTGTCAAGAGTTTTTCTGTTGGATCTTAATTCCAGGCTGTTGAATTAAGCAACTGCTGTGCTTTTACTCTATTAAAGACCTTTTAACATTAACTTGGGATGTAATTAAAATTTATGTATATGAATTAAGACAGAAATCTTAAATTAGTTAACTTATCTAAATTTTACTTTTTACTTTATAAGTTGCTAATACCTTTGGTTGAACTTAACTTTAACTTTTGCAAAGATAAGGAACAAATAAAAATTTAAATTCTACTTACCTTTAATTCAGTAATTAAATGAAGGAATAAAAGCACTCATTTTTCTCCAACGGGACTACATGAATATGAAATACTTTCTAACCGCCTAAGGGATTACTTAATTGATGTATGTAATTTTCTTTACTTGTGAAAATTAAGAAATTTCTTTTGAACGAAGTAATCCTTATCAATATTATTAAACTCTTAAGATACCATGCTCGGTGTTTCATTAAATCTCCTTTGTATTTTTATGCTGGCCAGCAGAATTTGATGACTGCATATAAAAATTTAATATTTTTACGGTGAAATATTGTTTTAGATGTCACCTCGGTACAATACTGAAAATATAAATATATAATTAGTTCAAAATGCAAATTTTTATATAGTTGTCATCCCGGTACCATAGTGGAAATTTTAGTTTGTAAAATTGCATGTCCTTTTTATAGTGCTGCAATAAATATCCTTGGCTATATATATATATTTGATTCAGTGTATTTTTCTTGTGATGTATTGTGTAATGTTCTTAACACCAGTACTCCTACTTGGTCTTAGGGGTTGTTCGAGTTAGTTCTTTTGGTAAAACTTCACAACGCAATTAACAGATTTGGTCTTTTGAGATTATTGTAGGCGAAATTATTTAATTTCAGGTTATAATTGTAACAGTTAGTAATTTTGTAGTATTTAATCTAGTATTTAACGTCTGGTACCCATAAGGGCCAGAACAGTATATAATAAATCTGAAAAAATATTTTGTACCCTAAAGTATGATATGCAAATACAATGTTAATAACAAATTCACCAATTTAAAAAATATCGAAATTTTTCGAAATATTACGCACTTTCTTCACAATTGCAACCTTGTTTTCACAGATACGAATATCAGACTACGAATCCTGCGCGTGTGCAGTATCGCTCTGAACTGTAATAGGACAGGACAGTTTTGGCCCGCCTCCTTGGATGATCCACATGATGTATCACTTCTCTAGACAGTACGATGCAACTTTCTATTCACAGTCTAATTAATTTCTTCCATTAGGGAGACATAAAAAACACGTATACTTTTATTATACACGTATACGTATACTTAGCCCTGAACATGTAGTGGAGACAGTTTAAAAAATTTCTAGTAAATACCGAGAAAACGGTATATAACCGTACTTTCATATGGAGAGAGCCAGGGACACGCTACCTACCCTCCACTCTCCGCGAAATCAACAATTATGGCGGTGGCGGTGTAATGGTCTGGGCAGGCGTCATGCTAGATGGCCGCAAACATCTTCACGTCTTTCTAAGAGGCTTTGCGACTGGTATGAGGTATAGGGATGAAGTCTTGGAACCCTATGTCCGCCTTTTCCTGGGTGCAGTGGGCCCCGAGTTCATCTTACAGGACGATAACGCGAGGCCACGTAGAGATCTTCTGGTCGACGAATTTCTCGAGAGTGAGGATATTCGTCGGATGGATTAGCCTGCCAGGTCTCCAGACCTCAACCCTATACAGCATGTCTGGGACACTCTAAAGAGGGCAATTGGAACTCGCAACCCCCTCCGAGACCATCCAGGAACTGAAAACAGCGTTGCTGAATGAGTGGAACCAGTTGCCACAGGCACTGATAAATGCCTTATTTCCAGTTTGACATCACGCTACGAGGCCTGTATGGCTGTAAGAGGGGACCATACCCCCTATTAACCCAATTCTTTTGTGTCTTCTGCAACCGCTGTTTCAGACCTTCAGACTCCCATGAGTGTGACACACGAACATGTGTATCTATTATAACTGTTGAATGGTTATTTTGTTTGTAATATATCAATATATGTTCGCACTAAATTTTATTAAAATCTGTCCAGTAGTTCTGGAGATCGTAGATCAAATATAAAAATTCTCTTAATTTTTTTGCAGAGTGTATCACTGTTGCCATTGTTCCATTGTTGCAGATATAAGCACTGTTGTCAGCCGGAAAAATGAGGGAGAAAATTAGCGTTTTAAGTGTTTTTAATTAATATCTCTGATTTCAGCTATTTTTTCTTTTTTGGAAAAAAAGTGGACGTCGATCTTTTCCAGGACCCAGAAAAGAATTGTAGAAAGTTTGCTGACGATATTTATAGTAGTGGCTGAGTTATTAGCGAATAAACACACAAACAAACTTTCTTCTTTATATACATATACATTCATGTCCATAAATTAAGGATAATGCAAAATCAGGCAAAGGAAGAGTTAGAAGCAAAACAAATTTGACTTATTTGTAAAGCTTATTTATTAAACAAAAGGTAAAGAGAAAAAAAAAAGATGCTATATGTTTGATATTATTAAAAAAAATAGCGATTTTTTTCTCCCTGGAGCAAATTACAAAAAAGAGCTATTTACAAAAAAACAATATTACATGGTTGGTATGATTGTTAATACATTGTATGTCTCCCAACGATGCAATACAGTCCGTACAACACCTAGGCATGCTGAGTATCAAATTATAGATCTGATCTTGGGGGATATTACAGCACTCCCAAAGCAATGCTCTCCGAAGTTCCGGTAGACACGTAGGAGGAGGTTGACGGGCTGCAACTCGTCGGCCAAGCATGTCCCACACGCGCTCTACTGGATTCAAGTCCGGTGAGAATGCTGGCCAGTCCATACGGGTGATATCCTCCGATTGAAGGCATTCGTTTACGATGTTTGCACTGTGGTTGTCATCCATAAACAGGAATTGTGCGCCCATCGCGCCCCGAAACAAACGTACATCTTGTTCCAGAATGACGTCCCGATAGATTTGGCTTGTCATGGTTTCAGTTTGAACATGCAGGTCAGTTCTGGAAACCAGAATAATTCCACCTCAAATGAGCACTCCTGCACCATCGTAACGGTGTCGTTCAATGATGTTTTCTTGGTGGTAACGGGTACCTGGAGCTCTCCATATGAAAGTCCAGCAAGAATCAGACTGTGAGCTAAACCTGGATTAGTCGGAAAACAACACACAAGCCCACTGTTGCGGTGTCCACAATGCATGCTCTCTACTCCAGGCTAACCGCAGGTGACAGTGAGTTGCAATAAGTGGAACGCATCTGGCAGGTCTACGAGCATAGAGACCAATCTGCCCTAAGCGTCTGTACACTATCTGCCTTGAAATTGTCGTACCAGTGGCTGAAGAGAGCTGACGAAACAGATCTGAGTCTGTGCTCCGCCTGATTCTTTTGCCAGTAACTGCCAAATATCGGTCCTCTTTCGGCGTTGTAACTCTGGGGCGACCTGTGCTGTAACGTCTACTCACATTACCATCATCTTGGAATCGTTGCCAAAGCCTGGAGATGACACTCTGGGCAATTTCAAGTTCGTCTGATACTTCCAGTTGGGTACGCCCACATTCCAGACGGCCGATAATTCTACCACGCAAAAAATCATCCATATGCGTCCTTTGTGTCATAACTATTCGGTTATTGCACCGAAATGCTTATAAAGCGCCTGCAATTTTACTTCTTTGCCTGTATTCCTTATATATCACTCTCTTACACTCTCGTCATTATGACTTACCATCGGTGTCATCTGGTTACTTCCTGAAATTTGTATATAATTCTTGAAGATGTGTGTAGTGATTTTACAGGTGATATATTTATTTTAGGGTTCGATTTCCACGTGACTCCGAATTATCTTTAATTTATGGACATGAGTGTGAATTTCAAACAGATGAAAAGGCTTTTATTTTTGTTTAGCCGTTTTGTAAAAGTTGAAATATTTTTTAATATTATTTTTGGTTTTTATTTATGGATATATAAGAGAATTTATCTATAGTCATTTATAACTTAAACAGTAATTTCAGACTCATGAAAAAATTTCAGCAAAATCTTGCCGTTTAAGGCTACATTTTACACTGAACAACAACAACAACAAAAGAAAAAAAAAGACACAAAAAAGAAGCTAATTGTAAATTTTCCATTAAATTTTAAGGTCATTAATCAATTTTCATCGATTAATTTCTGCTTCGTTCTCTGTGAAATTTTTACTCAAGGTTTAGCTCTTATTTCAAGTTAACTTGCTGTATCATTATCATAAATTAAAACTTTCCGATAATTATTTATTGAAGATGTTTTTTTACGGTAATTCTGGACTTTTACTAATTTTACTATAAATAATTCTAAAATTATTATATATAATTAGAATTCGATACACTTATTCGAAGATTCCATGAATTGGTAGTTTCTCATCAGTTACTGAAAATTAGAAGATTCACCATTTTCAAGGTATTTTTATATATTACTTGGACATTTGTTGTTAAATAGCTACAAACATCGGATTTTAATCACCCTTATTATCTTATTAACTTATTTTATTCAGTTATTTATAATCAAATATTGCTTTCCGTTTGCTGTTCTTTCATCTTTTTGCTGCTTATTTTATCATGCCTGTAAACTGATTCCATAAATTGACAGTAATGGCGCCATCTATTGACAATTTCAAGAACAATACGTTTTTTCCATGACGAATGCTACGCTTTCATGATAATTTTTCAGTGATATGATAAAACGATGTTAAAAAAACTATAAATAAATTCTTACATAATCTTTCATTGTTTTTTTCTTGAAGTAAAGTATATAAGGAAATACGTTAGCCGTTGTTACAGTGCAGAATTTCGTTCGTCTTTATGGAAATGATTTTGTATTAAATTTATCTCTTTAACATTTTAGATAAAGGTTTGGTATTTTGAATATAATTGTTTGCTACTGTTTTGTTTTGATTGGAATGCAGAGTAAAAAATTATCTTGGAAATGGCTCTGAAGCTGGTAGATCACTCGAAGGTTAGGTAAATGCACTTTCTGCGGAAAAAAGTATTTATAATTTTACTTAGAGCGCACCGGAGTTCTAAATGAAAGGGCTAGGGCACTTCTTTCATATATGATTTAGCCATAAATTTTATTTTAATAATAAATATGCCTTGAAAATTGATTCTATAATTTGAATGCTGGCATGTCTTTACCTCGGACTAAATCTTGGAGAGAGGATGATACTTTTAAGGAAAACAAAGTCCCCACCCACATGTCAAAGGCTTATTCTCCAGGAAGTGCAAAGGATTTATGAGAGCGCATTAATTTTTCGTTCCTGAAAGTACTAAAAGTGACCACTCCTGGTACTGCACGTATCACGCTAATGACTCCAAAGCTCCTGTAGACTTTTTGAACGACGGTATCAAAGCGGGAAACCTCTATTGTCACTTGTATAAGAGAAGCTTTATGTTTATTGTTACGTTGTTATCGTATCATATTCAGCGAAAATTTCAGTTTAACGGTTAGAATTATATCAGAAGGGCATCACGATCAGAAAGTATTGGATTGTTCGTTCTTTATTTTCAAAGCTACATTTTTCCGTTAAAATTTTCTTCCATATCCACATACTGTTTTTAGAATTCGCACTATTCTGCTTTGTGACGATTTAATCGTTTTATGCTCTTCCATTAGAGCTAAAAAAGGAATGGTTTTAGTATCTTTCATGCCTTGAATAGTACAACATTATATGTATAATTAGAGCTTAAATTTAGACGGAGACCGACTGAGCTACTCGTTACCTCCTGAGTGGAACAGGAATTTCATCCAGAGCCTCAAATAAGGTGAAATCCGATAATTAAATTTTTATTTAACTTTTTGCAAATAATTTAATAATTTATTAATTTTTTATTTATCTCATTACATTTCTTTTAATTTTGGTTTACTTATTTATTTATTAGCCCAAAGCAGCGTTAACTCAGAAGTTCTGTTAATTTCGTTTTGGCATTTTCAGTCGATTCACTGTATATGTCCGTATTACTTTTCAAACTGTTGACACCAAATATTATCGCCCTGCGTTATAGTTAAAGAAATTTTAAAAAATTCTGAAAGCTTTCAAATTTTACATTAAGCCTAGAGGGACTTTTTTTAACGTTTTCTGTGTTACCTTTATTTATTAAATATCATGTTCTTCGCACTTAAACCAAAAATTCAATTCAACAGCAATATCACCAAATAATTTAAAAATGAGCATTTATTTAGAATTTCCGATACCCCACATTCTAACGAACAGTACCCAACATTCTAGTCAATAATACCCCACATTCTAATGAACAGTGATGTCAGAGGTGCTATTTCCGTCCAGCAATCAGGAGAAAATGACGCTAGTTGGAGACAGATCCTGAAATCTCCAGGACAGTAGACTTATCCTGAAAGACGATTCAATTGCCACCCATACCAAGATTTGAAGTATCAGACGGCCGACTGTTGTATAAACGAAAATGCATAGCAATCACAAAGCCCGTGTTGAACTTGAACGACACTTTGCATGACTCACTCGAATGGATCTCGGAAGAAAAGGAAGGGCTTTAGTCACTATGAAACAGCTAATTTTTTCCGGAACCAGTCCCCATGCGTCCAAGACTTGAAGTCGCCATGCGTTGCCACCCTTTCACCGAAGCCGAAGTACGAGCACTGTTCATGAATCATCCGTGACGGTGGTGATGGGAGGCACTAGAGCATCATGCCAACAAATGTCACCGACTTGTCCCAATGCTTCAGATGCTTAATCCATTCATCGTCCATGGAAATTCCCACAACCATAATGAAAAAACTGTTACAGATCTCTTGTGATTAGTCAGCAGACGGAAACAGGAACAACAATCATACTCATACAGACATGAATTCGTGTAACTGTAATATTTTCACCACTATAATATTTTCAAGATCCATTGCGACAGTACGCCCAGCAGTGGGCCGATCTGTTAAATTCCTTAACACTGGTAGATATCAAGTATTCACAACACGACAAATGAGCTGGATGTATAGAACGTTTTGGGATTTCCCCATAGTAAATGTGGATACGAGCCAGTTTCGCTTAAAAGGTTCTCCACGGAGGCATCCTTTCTGTTAGGTAGATAGCTTTCGTATACTTTGCAGTAATCCAGATGATTCATTACAGGAATAATTAAGAGGTTATCTGTTCCCTAGTGTAGGACATCAACCGCTGTGAATGTGTTGATGATGTCTTCCATTAACTTGGAAGTTGGTGGTAGGAATGACAGGGATTTATTCTGAGGGATTTTATGTGTTTGTACATTGCTGGATAAATGTTCAGGACGAATCCCACATTGCACTGCAGCATATCTTTAAGCAGTGCGGAGGCCAAGCAGAAAAAAAAAATTAAATATATTTTGAAACATCCAAAAGGAAAGAAGTATTCTTTTAATGCTATGTACGAAAAAAGGGAAAACTGCATTCAGGCACCATTGTGTCACCACTGAGAAAGCTGTCAGATATGTCTACCGTGGTGCAACTTTCTGCACTTCGTGTCATGCTTCCCGTAAAATTATGCTGGAGTTGTTGAGGCAATTGATCCCACTCCTCCGTCAGTCCATGAATGAGGATGTTCTTGTTCTTTGCAAGGAATGTTTGACTAGAAAGTTGCTTTCCTAAAGCAGCGCAGATATTTACAATGGGGTTTAGATCTGAAGAATGTGCTGGCCATACGAGGCACTAAATATTCTAGTAAATATTCTGACACAGTATGTTGTAGTCCATGAAAAGAAGTTCATCACCAAAAGCACCATCAAAAGGCCAACATGAGGCAGCAGAACTTCACTTTGGCAGGTCTTAGGCCAAACGTAAGGACATTGTGCCACTGCAAGGCAACATTGTGTAAGAACGTGCCGCCATTGCTCATGACGCTGCTACATACCAAGATATTGCATCTCGTATATTAGTTCTCTGGATATGTTTTGGGCGATAAGCAGTGCTACTGTCTTGCCAGTTCAGTTGACGTCTACAATCCGACAATAAACTGAACTTAACTCTCATCTGAGAATAGTATGCAACCCCAGTTCTGTTCAATTAAATTACGATGGTCGCAACATCATTGCAAACGGGAGATAGTGTGCTGTCTGGACAGTGGGACACATACTATAAATCTGCGTATAGCTATCCTTCTCCCAAACGTTTGGTTATATTTTTCGGGAGATTCGTTGTTCTATGGCAGCAAAAGCTCATTCGCTACCTGCTAAGCTGAGGTGGGCCGGTTTCTTTTTTCCTGAGGGGCAATATATCTGTTTCTTGTAAAAGTTATAAATCTATCTCTCCCGTTATACTGGCTACACGTTCCAGTTGTTTTAAATGCTTTTTGCTACTGTGAAACAAGGCTGTGGACGACGCTGAACTCTGTGGTAATATCTGTTATTTTTCGCCTTTCTTCCATCTTTTCAGTATTACAGCCACATATAAAATAATCTGAGTAATGCTGGGAAGATACACAGAAGCTTTCGTTTTGTCAATTAAATTTTTTCCGTAAAACATTTTACTCCACATAAAAATTGCCTCCCAAGTATCAAATCCTTTAAATCTTTTATTAGCGCTTTCACGTGAGGAATAGACAAGGAAATGAAAATTTGTATATCCACATCTCTTCTCACTTTATTCTGCACATATTCGTAGTTTTCTTCCTTTCATTTTGTGGTTGTTATGGGTGATAGTGTCTATCCTTAGCAATTCCCAAACAGTATATCCATGGCAATAAAGGCTTTATGGAACTATCAAAGTTTTGCCGCATAATTATTCACATATTTTTTATCCAAATCTTTTGTTTCTAACAACGAATTTCATTATACATTGGAGAATAAATATTAAGTGCATTGTTTAACGATAAGCATAGTTCATTAGCAATATATTTTATATATTTAATTATTAAAATATCTTCTAAGATATGTAAAATTAATATCTGCACC
>KK119492.1:830979-842096 GCA_000611955.2 Stegodyphus mimosarum
GTTTCAAGTTTATTGATTGAGTTCAAGGAATACTTCTTCCTGAACCGTAATCTAAAACGTTCTGTGCTTATTTTGACCATTTATTAGTACTGATATTTAAGAAATATAAACTCCTTTTTTATTCAGTATGATCCCGATCTGAACTCTGAAAACACGATCTCATTAAATTAAATTATTCGTCAAGTTTAGGTAAGTACGAATATGGCAAAGTACACGGGGATTACCTAATTAAGGGGAGGAATGCCTTCGTGAAGGACATTCTAAGAAAGACTTGCTCGTATTCGCATTACACTGAACGAAAACCATAAAAACCAACCGCGTAGTCAGCCCGTTCACATGAGTTCGAAGTCGAGTCGAACTACCAGTATCTAAGGATATCAAAATCCAGGGATTTAAATATTAGAGATAAAATTTTACCTTTATGATCCTGAGGATACAAAATTTCTGTCAGTAATAAAACTGGTGATAAAGTAATAAATATTTCTGTAAGTATGCCGCTCAATTATAAAAGGAAGTGATTCGAATTTTCTTGATAAAATACAAAGAAATAAAAATGGAATTCTGAAATACTCATCAGGTATGAACAAAACTTGATACAACTTTTTTAATAAATAGGCAAGGTTTTGACAGGATGAGCGTTATTTAATTTACATATATAGTTATTTAACAATGATGCATAGCAGTTTTTTAATTTACCTGTACAGTAATGAGATTTCGAGGTTTTGATTTGAAAGTAGAATTTTGTATTTAATATTCATTTATATATTAAGTAATCATATATATTAAAAAATCTAATATTTTGTATTAAATGTAATAATTCGTAATTTTTTAAATTACATTAAATCATTTTTATTTGATTTTATTACATATATTTATCTAGGAAGTTTTTTATATTTATGTTCCATGGTGGGCTAATTCTATCTATCCGTTAGATGTTCTTAATTATTTAATTTATTAAATTATTCCATATATCAAACACGGAGGCTTGGAACTTGAAATTCGATGTATGCAGTTTTGCCTGTAAACAAAATATAATTTCTAACTGATAATTTTTTATAAACCTTAGACAGTTTAGAATCATTATAAAGAGTCATTCTTATCTATACTATTAAAAATCTGGGAGCGTCTATCTGTTTGTTTGTGGCATTATCCCCTCCGGAATGGCGGAAAATTGTACACTCACTTCCAAAAGTTAAGCACGAAGATGTAAAATGCAAGAAAATCAACAAATACTGCTTTGATTGACACAAAATTCGGCAGGAAAGTAGCATATATATTTATCCATAAAACAAAATCAATAATTATATACAGAAATGAAAACAATATTAAATTTTTGTAAGATATCGGATAATGACGTACTGGAGATTTAAACAGAATTATATATAAAGTGAAAATAAACAGCATAAAATAAAAAAAAGACATTAATAGGGTATGTGATCCCCCCTCATCTGTATACAAAGTTTACACCTTGTGACCATGCCTTCAATTAGGTGGTCAACCACCGCAGAATTAAGCAATCGCCATTCGTCTTGTACAGCAGTTTCCAGCTCAATAAGAGTGGCTGAAGGCGGGAAACATGAAGATACAGCACGGCCGAGAGCATTCCAAAGATTTTCAATGGGATTAAGGTCGGGTGAATATGCTGGCCACGCCATACACGCTATCCCTTCACTCTCCAGGTAGTCATCGACGATGTCAGCTCTATGGGGACATGCGTTATTGTCCATTAAAACAAAAGCAGGGGCAACTGCTGCAGCGTACAACCTGACAATGTGTTCTAGGACTTCATCTCGATACCGGACAGCTGTCAAAGAACCCCGTTTAAAGATGTGCAGGTCAGTGCGGTATCCTAATCAAATCCTTGCCCACACCATAATGATTCCGCCTCAAAATGAGTGATGTTCGGTGATATTTTGGGACTGATTTACGTATTCGCTGTTCACGCCATATCCTTATACGCTTGTCATCTGGCTCCAGAGCAAATCTTGACACATCAGTAAACATGACATTCCCCCAGTCAGACACATTCCAAATGACATGTTCCCGGCACTACTCTAATCGTGCCCCTCTTGACTGGACGGATAGTAGAACACAAACTCGAGGTATCCGGGCGTACAGTCCACTCATATGTAATCTTCGGCGTACAGTAGCTGCAGATATCGCCTTACCAATGGATGCTGTAACCATAGATGTCACACGTGTGGAGGTCGCTCTGCGATTCCGCTTGGCTATAATAGCAATATATCGATCTTCCGCGGGGGTTGTAACCCTTGGGCGACCGGCTACGGGCCTTCAGACAACTGTCTTTGTGGTTTGGAATTATTTCCATAAACGTGAAATTACGGAGTGATGAACGCCGAAGAAAAGAGCAACATCTATGATCGACTGTCCTGCTTCAATGCTCCCCACAGCATGACAGCTCTCAGAATCTTCCATTCGTTTTCTGGAAGTCATAGAAACCCGTATGTCTTGAAAACAAATTGTACGAAAGTTTTAAACACCTTCTATCAGCATTTGCAATCAACTTCTGTAACCCTTCATAAAGCTGGCTTCTTACAAGACTGCCTTTTTTGCATATTTCTTGACATGAAAGCGCGATTGACCGTTACCTGACATATGTGCACACTTCCATCTACCTCTGCAGCGAATTGCATCGTCTTCAATTCTGATTGGCTTCCGGAAATTAGCATTTTCCTCTCCGTGCTTAACTTTTGGAAGTGAGTGTATTTCAAGAGAGGTACCCCGCATTCCAAAAGTTCGCGAAACGCCATTTCGGCCATTCCCATCTTCGTACGTCTTTAATTAGCGGAGATACTAATTAAAAACTCTGAGAACACTAATTTTCCCACTAATTTTCCCGAGTGGCAGCAGTCTCGCTAGCTGGAGATAAAAATGTTTTATTTCCAAGAGTGTTTCGAATCGTAGATTTTGTTGGTGAAAATAAAGTGGCCTAAACTTTTTAAGTTTTACAAAATATGAAATACAGATAGCATCGCCGAACATTAAATATGTTATTACTATGTAATGTCATATTCTGAAGTTGAAAAAAGCACGTCATTGCAGGTGACGTCATTTTATGTCGAAACAATTTCGTGAATGTCAGCATATTAAATAAATAACTCTGCTGTTGGCAACTTTTTTGTTTCAAGTTAGGATAATTACGAAGTTATTGCCCCGTTAATTCTTTCATTGATATCGAGAACAAAATGTTACATTTCATTAAATTTAAATCAGGACGTCATACGCATATGCATTAACCTGAAGTGTCAAATTTTTTGTTTCCTGGTTTGGCAACACAAAGTTATTTACGAATTGGTTATTGCTTGGAAAGAATGAACTGATTGCATTCATATTGAAAAATGATTTTAAGCCTTTTCTTTTCAGGTGTACATAGAACTTCTAAATTTTGCTTTGGCCGCAGCCCGCTCATCTGGCAAGTTTGCCCGTTAGTATATTACATACTCGGTTATTGCAAAAACATTTCTCCTACATATGATTATGAATTTACAATACAGGATGTTTATAAAGTCCCGGACCCATTTTGATGTTTAATAACTCATAAAATAATGAAGATATAAACGAACTTATTGCATTTATTGATGGAATATCTTATATATTTTCCTTTTCAGCTTTCAATATCTTTACTTTTGTAAATATCGTTTGCGCTTGTGGTTAATTTCAAATAATTTCATTTTCCAAACTAAATATCTGTAATTTTCTAAATATCGTCTGCTTATTAATTGCATTTTTCTCTCTTTTGTTTTTAGCAACTATTTCCTATGATTATAGGCCTAGGACGGTGGCCTTTGCAACAGATATGCTAAGGAGGATAGAAGATGATGCTGAATTTCTGAAGCGCATAATGTTCTCCGACGAAGCATCCTTTCATCTTTCTGGCATTGTTAATCGCCATAATGTGCGCGTATGGGTATCTGAAAACCTCTATGAATACCGTGAGGCACAAAGGGATTCCTCAAAGGTTAATGTGTGGTGTGGACTAATGCACGACTGAGTCACTAGGCTTTTCTTTTTTACAGAAAAGACGGTCTCATCAGTAGTATACTTAGGCATGTTGGAAAGTTTCGTATTTTCACAACTAGAAGAGCATCAACCACTTGTCTCTTTGCAACAAGATGATGCACCACCTCATTAGGGTACTATCGTTCGTAGTTCTTTAAATGACCATTTTCAGGTCGATGGATTGGACGAGGAGGTCCAATTCCTTGGCCACCCACATCACCTGATATAACGCCGCTGGATTTTTCCTTTGGGGATTTGTAAAGGACAACGTTTACAGGAGGAGAGTGTCCAACATTGATGAGCTAAAAGCCAGAATTACAACCGCAATAGCCTCTGGGGATGCCGACATGCTTGCCGGTACCTGGCGTGAAATTGAATATCGACTTGATATTCTCCGTGCGACGAAGGGGCCACACGTGGAAGTTCATTAACAAGGGTCATGAAACGTTTTGAGTCTATCTAACCATTTATGTTATTAATTTTAATCTATCTTTATTATTTTATGAGTTATTAAACATCAAAATGGGTCAGGGACTTTATAAACACCCTGTACTTCCAAACATGAGTGTAAAACTCCATATAGTATTGTTGTAATGTTAATTACTTAGAGCTTATAAACTACATAATGATTTTTGGTAGAGACTGTAAAACATCATTAAATCAAACTGATGAAATGCTTTATGACTCATCGCTAAGCTTCCCTTCAAAATATTTTAAGAGAAAGCTTTGGAGATTTAATGTTTCAAGAAATATATAAACGAGATCCAACTAAAGATGAACTGAAATAAATTATTTTAAACATCTGTATATTTTTGAGCTAATCCTTCAAAACCATACACCTGCGGTTGTTTTAATAATATGAGTGCGTAAGAGTAATTTTCCCTTAGAAAGCCTTCCACGAAGGCATCCTCCCCTTTGGGAGATAACCCTCGAGGCTTTGCTGTAATCAGGTAACCAAACCAAACCATAATATGCATTTTTTATTTTTTGGTTAAATAGTTGTATAGCAAATATTAATATATTCATATGTTATTTTAAAATGAGCAGTTTGTTAAAAATCTGTTCTTCCGCCATATTTCAATAACATAAAATATTTTTATGAGAAAGATTTTTCAAAGTGTTAGATCCCCAAACTGTGTTGACTTCCCGCCGGCAAGTGAAGTTCGAAATCTTTACTCATGCAAAGTATATAAGAACCCTGCTGGTTTTCATTCACGGATACTCTGAAAGTAAGAAAAGGTTCTATTAATCTGAAGTAGTGGAAGGTTTGGTACAAAGTGTGATCGCTGCAGGAGTTAAAAAATCCTGCGGTGTTATAACTCTTTGCCCTCTGAGTGGCCACTTTATTTTAGGACACGCCCACTGGGAATTATTTGGCTATGAAAAAAGTACTGTATCATTCGAGGCAGAACTTTTTAAGTTGTGTCTTTGATGAAAGAAGTTGTGATATTTGGAGAAATTTTTCTTTGTCCAGAGTAATTTCCCACGCTTTAATTAGGGTGAGTAATTAAATAGAAACAAATATGAAATGCATTTTGTGTTCATTAGCATACTGTATTTGTTCTTTTTCTATCATTCTTTTCAGAAGTACAAGTTTTATCTGAAAATTTCTTTATATTTATGCTTTCTTTATTATTTTCTTTCGAATAATATTGAATGAAATTACCCTTGAATTGCAAAAATATGAATTATATTCCATTTTTATGAAAGAATTTTTTTAAATGCTGGATTGAATTTTATACAACTAAGTTTAACTCAAAAAATTGACGATCATGAAATTGTTTTCTATCCTGTCCCTCCCAACAAATATCTTTATATTTATGCTTTCTTTATTATTTTCTTTCGAATAATATTGAATGAAATTACCCTTGAATTGCAAAAATATGAATTATATTCCATTTTTATGAAAGAATTTTTTTAAATGCTGGATTGAATTTTATACAACTAAGTTTAACTCAAAAAATTGACGATCATGAAATTGTTTTCTATCCTGTCCCTCCCAACAAATATCATCAAATTATTATTATTATATATATATGAATATTAAGAAATTATTTTCCAACTTGTGTTCTTAGAAAAACGTCTCCTTTTATGTTGTTTTATTTATTTATTTATTTTTTAAAAATCTTCTAAGGCAAAGCAAAAATGGATTTTAAAAGTGTGATCGTATATGTAAATATCTGTAATCAAGGAACCCCCCCTTCTCCGCATGCCGACTGATCCAGGAGTTTCAGATTCTAAAGTTACACTTCTGATTTCTGACAAATTTTAGATTTTTACATTTATATCTTGCTTTGGACATAAGTTCTATGATTTCGGTTCAGTTACACAGGCGTCCTAAATGTAAATTACCAAAATTTATTTCTACAAAAACAAGCTATTATACCACAATAGACTGTACATTCGATTACATGATGAACATTTAATTTTTCACATTGCTGCTGCAACGACAGAAGGCTGTTATCACATACCCATTTGTTTCGGACGAACAACTCTTTCAGACAATTTTAGTACCGATTTTATCACTGAAAGACTGACGTACGATTTTTTTTTCTTTCTTTTGGGGCAAAAATATGGGTTTTACCCATGTGTAACTTGGATGCTAGCCAATTTTTCTTAAAAATTCTTCCCAAAAGCATCCCTCCTTCTAGGCAGATGGCCGTCGAGTTTCTTTGCCTTAATCAATTAACATAACGTAACGTAACTCAAACATTATAAGTAGTTCGTTTCCAACAACTAATGAGTTGTTGAACTTATCGCGTGGGACCATGCCCGTATAACCACAAAGGTAAAGTTAGGGCGTCCCCGTCTCTCCGTAACGAGTGTTGAACTTATCAACTGATCTCCCATCATCAGTTATCATTTGTAATGGAGAATTATTTCCCCTTTACGGGTTAATCCCAAAGTGATCCGTGGTGATTGGTTATTTTACATCACGTGACGAAGCAGAAAAATTAAACTAAATAGTTACTTTCCCGAGACGTTTGAATATGCATCACAATCTTAAGCAAGCGTGATGCTGCGGGCACTAAGCTTGGATCATTGTTGATCTAAGCCTGTATCATTGTTGATCTAAGCCTGTATCATTATCTGTCTGTATCATTATCTAATTACCCTTTATTTCACTCAAAATAAGATGAAGAGTCGGCCCCTTTCTTTGGGCTTATAACAAAGCCTCGACTCGGGCTTAAACTAAAAAATAAGAAATAAGCCTCGACTCGGGCTTAAACTAAAAAATAATAATCTCAGATCTAACTGAGAGATCTAGCCGAAGCTAACATAATTCTAACGTAGTTGGCCTTAGTTTTAAACTAGCCGGCGAACTATCAAAATGCACGTAATATACGGCCGAGCGTAACAGTAGTTAGAGAGACTTAGCCCAAAGGCAACTCAGGATTCCTAACTCAGTCTCTTGAAGTAAGTTGAACTTTCCTTTAATACTATTTCTTCCTCATTTGCATTTAACGCGGTTCTAAAACCTCATTCTTAGAGGAGTAAGGAGTTGCAATTTGAAACGAGGCAAGATAGGAAAGGTTAACTAAATTAAAATAACTGTTATAAAGTTAAAATATATCTCACTGTGTCTTTTTGATCCAAAACATCCATCAGTTGCTTTGCTAGAAGGTTTGAAATTTTCCGAGTCGTGAGGAACATAGATTTTCCCATTCCATTCTTGCATGTTTCATTTTTAAGGTGAACCTATGTTCTGATTATCAGTGACAATTGATTTCGATAAAAACAAGGCCGTGAACTGACATAAATAATTGCAGAAACGGTTGAGCATCTTTTGTCGATACGATCCGTGGAAAGCTCTCAAAAATTTAACATCTAATGAATTTGAGGTACTGTTCAAAGTGACATACTAGTCACTTTGAATATTCGAACTACTGTTATCACTTTTGAACATTCGAGGCGCTGTTTAAAGTATAATTTTCACATCACTCATGCCCCCAAACATTTACATTCGATGGTGTGTTTCCAGTAGTGCCTATTCAAAGAGAAATTCTTGGTGGTTACAGAATAATTCAGATTAATAAAGATGATAAAGATATTCGTGCAATAATGGCTGAATATCACCAAATTTTACGAAATGGACACTAAAATAATATGTCATGTGTAGATACATACATACTTTATTTGGAATATATGGCTTACTAAGAAAAGTAAGTTGTCCATCATGGATGTAATGGACGTAATATATGTCATATTTAAATAATTTTGCTTTTAAAACTTTTCAAAACTTATTTTGGGAATATTCCGTTTGTGGATGTAAGATTTTTGCATTTTCTTTAAAGCTCAATATTTTATGCAGTCATTTCTCTTTGAAAATCATTAAGGTCACATCAGAAAGAATATTACTATTATTTCTTCTGAGTCTTCTTCTTCTTCTTCTTAAAAAAAAGGAAACATCAATTACAGTTCTTTTTATGAATTAATGCATTTAAATTCTGTAGTTTTCAATGTTTTCTGAAATTTTATTAGATTTATAATACAACTTGCTGTTATTTTCTGAAACAGTTTTCAAAAAGGAAAAATGATTTAAAACTTAATGAAATTAATTTTAAATTTGTAGGACAAATAATTTTTATCATTTAGGATTAAAATAAATTTGATGTTATCAATGTCTATAGTCTGATAATTTAATTTCCTTACATCATATGCGTTAGATCATCGCTACTTTAATCAACGACGATTATTGGCTCAGGATTCTTGAGGAAGATCTTTAATTTACGATTTAAATTTCAGTGTCACATTAAAAATGTAAGAGTGTACAAAATCGAGAGATTTAAAAATAATATATATTTATTACTAATTTTTTCCTCTATATTTTAAAAATAACATACGTGTTTGATAGAGTTTATAATATATTTAATTTATAGTATCTCACTAGCTTTAGTAGCATATACTAGGTAAGACCTCTAAATAAGACATAAGCGACTTAACTTTATGTCTTGTAATTACGACAGAGATTGTGAAGGGTATAAAATAACCTTCTACTTAATTCAGAGAAAAGTTTACGGAAAGCACGTCTTGTGCTTACAGAAACAGCCAGCATTTATGGTGTAAATCAAAACGTCATGAACTGAAATTAACTAAGTAAATTTTAGTTACCCCAAAAGCTACACAGACAAAATGCGAGCAAATTGGCTCACACCTGATATTGTGACATATCTAATGACGAGAATAATAGCTAATGGTGACATAACTAATAGCGAGAATAAGGCAACACCGCAGATAAACAGCTGCCAAGAGAATGGATTAACAGCGTGGATTTCAACAGGCGGAAGACGATCCGATTCTATAATCTACAAACCTTTATTTAAGTACTATCTCTATCTACTTCGTCTGAATACACGCGAACAAGGAATTAGCATTCTGGTAGCGAAATGGAAAGCGAGAAAGACAGAAAAGCTGATTAACATAAAAATAACTGGTTAATAAAAATAAATAAATATTCCACAAACGGAAATATTTTATAAATATTTGTGCTATAATATATTTAATAAAATATGTTTCCAACGTAAGATTTTTACACTAAGTATTTTCCTAGATTTTTATATGTTATGTAGGCCGCTACAAAACAACTATTTGTTCGCCACTTGGGAGCGGATTTTCTTCATTATTTTAAAAATAACGCAAAAGGTTTAATGCAACGAAATGAAATAAAACAAAATTGATAACAATTTTAAAAATCGAAATTAAAGCACATGGAAAAAGCTAGTGTCCGGTAATATACAAAAATTTAGAAAGACCTCAGAATGCAGTTGACATAAATCAATGGTACCCAGCTGTGATTCCATTCGCAATATTCTGCCTCTTAACAAGTTCAACGCAATTCATTATGTAGGTTGTACTTGTTTAATTCCAAAGTTCGTTCTTAGAACCCCACGAACACTAACGAGCGAATAATCTCTTAAGTGTGTGAACAAAACACGTAAGATTTAAGAAGGGTTCACTGCCCTTTATTTTTCAGATTATTTACAATCAGTTCCTGCTTGGAACTTTACACAAAGCCTTCACTCGGGCTTGAACTTAAATGATAACGAATTTAAATTAAACTAAACTAGCTGAACTAAGCTATCTGAAAGATATAGCCGAATCTATCAGAAATCTAAATATTTGGCCCCTAAGTATTAATTAAACCGGCGAAGCCAAGCAAGGGCCTAAGGTATGGCCGAGCGTAGTAAGTAAGAGAAAACGTAGCCAAAGGCAAATTCGCGCTAGTCAGGAAATCAGACTCTCTCTCTAGAAGTCGGTGAAACCTTCACTTAAATAGTACTCATTTGCATTTACTGCGTTTCTAAATTACCTTCTGGCAGGAAATTGTAAGCTGAAATTAGAATAAGATAGGAAAAATACAAAACTTAAAATAACTGTTAATAAACTTAGGATACTCTTACAATTATAACGTGTTAAAACTGGCCTAATTTACCACATTATGGAGATATGCCAGGGAAATGTTGCAGTAGTGCACAAAATTCTTGGTCGCATATAACATAATGTGACATGAAACAACTTGTCGCTTTGATGTATGGATACTTGCGGAGATAAAGTGGGATACCGAAGATAACATATCTTAAGTCCTTAACTGAGAGTAATATTCTCGTGGAAAAGATGCGAAGATGCGTCTCCATATATTAAAGTTACTCCGTGTGAAACAATGTCGATAAAATAATTGCAAAAAGTATCAAACTACTGTAACAGCAAAGCCATTAATTGCTGTTACAGTAGTTTGATATTTTTTGCCGTTATTTTGGCCGGTGTCCCGCTGCTTTCTTTTCCGTCTTGTCCGAACTTGGCTGACACATTGCCGTGTGTCTAAATGCTGAAATTTAACTCTTGCATTCTGTTAATCCCTGAAAAAGCGGAGTCTTTCGGTTATTACACCAGCTATGTAAGTTGTTAGACTGAAGAAATAAGGAAAAGGTTTGTTTAAAAGCTTCTTCTGAGATAAATCGTCTGGCTATTTTCTCAGAGCCAACATTATTATTCAAGGTACTTACGTTCCACAGACTAGAGCCCAACATGAAGAATTAAGCATGCCTAGAGATGCCGTAAATTTTATTTTAGCCCCTGCAACGTTACAATCTGAAGGA
>KK119492.1:842155-880197 GCA_000611955.2 Stegodyphus mimosarum
AAAGGCTTCGTGTATATCGCAGATGTGATGTAAAGTTCGACGAAGCCAGCCATCTGCTTTAATCGTAGAAGCTTCGTATCAAATTTTGAGGAATGGTTAACCAATTGCAAATGAATACAGCTGGCGAAAAACAAAAGACCGCCATAATAACGTGCATTTCGAATAAATAGGCCTTGACTTGGTTCAAAGGCATCTGGGAAATTGTTTGCTACGTGAACCCGATAGCGAGACATATAATTCTGACGAGTTTAAGGCCGCATTGTTTAAAACATTTTCCGCAATAAGTGACAGGGCTACGCTAGAATTCTAATTGTTCAAAAAATATTTAGTAATAGGGGAACAACTGACGCCATTTTGTATTAAAGAAAAGAGGAAATTATGAAATTACTATAATTAAAAAACCGAACAGTGAAGTCATACTGCTGATTATGCCGAGGATGCTACCGTTGTGTTTAGGAATTTGATGAACCGAGGAATTTGGAAGACTTACTCAAGTCAGCTGTTAATTAAGAACGCCCTAGGACTGCCGAAAATAGTTATATAGGGTAATACAGTTATAGGTTCTTCGGTTGCTACAATACTAGATTTAGCGAAAGAAGACACAAGTTTAGGGTGAGTGCTTAGGATGGCTGCAAGCAAGATGAGAAGGAAAAGTCGAGTAAGGAAAGTGGTGATCACCAAGTTGAGAAAGGGATAGAAAAGTCCGGTTTGCTTTTCAATCTTTGTTGATAAAGCGAGGCATTTAAACTAGAAAGCGAAGCTGTGAGTCAGATAGGTCAGTAACCGAGGATTAGCAGAATCCTCTCAAATTCAATTGGATACGGTGTTGCTGAAAAATATCGAGCTGCCTTATTTGCAAGTAGTTATGAATCTGTCTATTCATCTACATTTTTAAACTCCGGCCTCGTTAATTGAAGAACAACACGGGAGATCTCTCAACTCCGTGCCGGAAATGACGAAACAATTGATCGGCTATCCCTCTGTACATGCAATCATAAGACGAGGGTGTGCAGACTAATTGCACTCGACTGGAAATTAGGTTAACCTTGTCAACAGGACTCACTGACTGGTTTTTTGTTAAACATGTAAAGTAATATAATAATATTTTAACGAAGAAAAACATATGCGAGACATACAAATGGACCGAAGACTCTTTACAAATGCAGACAGAACATGCCGTAATACTTGCTATTAAATACCTGCCAGTTCATCCATATAATGTGATCAATTATTTATAAGCACCGTCGTTTTCGCTAATATATTTCATAATTTATAGAAGTGCAAACACACACTTTATATTGTAAAATGGATCTTTCGCTGGAATTTCTGTTGCAAATCCTGGTAATGCTTTCCTCTACTTATTGAAAGTAATGGTCATTGCCAAATATAATGTTTAGCATCTGCTAGATGTGTTGGTGATTCCCATTCATATTTTACATTTCTTCTTAAGAATCACTGAGGTAATGATGAATGAGATAACTCGAAGAGACAACTTTCCATGGCTTGTTGGTAATTACACTAATAAAAAATTTAGAATTATTCTTTTTAGTGATACTTGTTGAAAGTATTGGTGAGTTAATCTTTCTGTATCTGCTCCATACCATCTTCTTTGCCATTTTACTAAAACTTACCTAGAATTGTTTTTTTTTTGGTATTGAAGTAGTCTTGAAGTTTTGAAGTAAAAAGATGGATATCAATTATGTCTTTTAATGTGGCTTTCTTAGCTGCTGTGTCAGCAGTTTCATTCCTTACTATATCTGTATATCACCTTATCCACTTTAGGCTAACGGGAAGAATATTCATTTCCATATTTATTACTTCTTGAAGACACTGGGTGAGTAAAGATGTTTTATTCGAAGAATATAACGCCTTTAAAACGCTTTGGATGTCTGTATAAATGCTCGTATATTGTGACTTATTATTTTTGATAAAGTTGTTTAGCCATGAACAGGCTTCCTTCAAATTTATTGCTTCCACTTGGTAAACTGTGATTGCAATATTAGACTAAATTTTTGACAAATTAGAACTTACTTAACTTAGTATGCTGTAAATGGAGTTCCAGATTTATTTTGGGTCTTCAATTCTTCTATTAAAATTTCTATTCCCCTTTCTTTGGGGATATTCGTACGCATTATGACTGGTGTGAATTGACTCATGCAATACGACTGGGGCTCAGTTCTTGGATTTCTATTTTCACTATGGAACTTTATATGTTTAATTCATCTGCAATGAAGTCCTTTTGAAAGCGAAAGAGACGGAAAACTTTGATTTCTGCTGTGCTTTAATATTTAGTGGAAACGCAACAACTAGAACTTTAAGAGCAGCTGTTGGTGTAGTACGCTTTGGTTATACGTATATAGTAATACTATTAGTTTAATTTGTAGCAACTTATTTGTTGTTCTTAATGTGCCGCTCTAAAGCCACCATACAGGCCAACAGTATAGCATTAATATTTTAATTGCTCTTCAATACAGTTCTTTCCATATTTTCCATCTATGTCCTTACTTACGATTGCATGTGTTCCATCACGATGTCCGAAAGGAACGGAATCCAGGTTAATTTTTTACCAAGAATGAGTCCTATATATTTTAATATATCATTATTTTGAACAGTAACATTCTTCCAGCGGAATCTTCATAAATGTTTTACTTGCAGGCTGACATAATTTCCTAACTCTATTTTTAATGCAATATTGTCTACAATATTCCACAAAAGTGGACCTAAATTAGATCCTTGAGGTGCGTCTGTTTAATAATCTTTGAAGACATTGATACCATCTCTTTTATACATGACTTTTCTATTATGAAGATAATTCTTCAATTAATTATAGAGATTGCTGGACAGTCAAGATCTTGAAATGTGACGAGTGAACTCGGCCATCAAAGATTATTAATGACAGACAACCCATCTAGAGAAATCTCATATGGGTGCCAATTTCGAGTACAATTATTTTCGATGGTGGTTATTAGATTATCTAGTGCCTTCCTAGCCTTTCCTTTATTTGGCGTAAACCAAACTGCTACGGTTGTAATAGTGTATTATTCAAGAGAAAGTATGTAGTGAATCTAGTAGTAGTAAAGTGAGTCTTTGTGCTAGTAGTTTACCTAAAACCTTTTTCCATGTAGAAAAAAGGCAGCTCTGTCAGTAAGTACTAAAAGCTGATTTATTAGTTCCTTTTTTTTTAAATAGCACTAAATTAACGATTTTTCATGATTCTGAAAATTAGCTAAATTTAAAGCTAGAGTTCATGATACACTGGCCAATGAATTAGAAACCCAAAATCAATATTTTATTGGACCACCTTTTGCACGGAGAACTGCTCTGATTCGTTTGGAGAAGTTTATGGAGTGCATTTACATCCAGAGAATACCATGCGGTGGCTATGCAGCTTTTTAGATCTTGTTAATTATATGGAAGAGGAGACTGCTATCGGATGCCTCTTTCCACCATATCCCACACATTTTCTATGGTGTTGAAATTCGGGCTATGCAGTGGCCAGGGAAGGTGTTGCAAGTGATGATGCTCAGCAAACCAATTTTGAATACTTCTGGCACGATGTATAGTTGCATCATTGTCTATGAAGTATTCGTTGCCATCAGGATAAAAATGCAGCATTGCAAGGAGCACTTGATCTGCCAATATATCTAGGTATTTCATGGCTGTTTGTTTACCTTCGAGGAACTCCAGACACCACTTCCATGTCAGCAGAACATTCCGTATATTATGATACTTCCAGATCCTTGCACAGTGTGAGTAAGGCAAGATGGCTTCATGGGTTTCTCGCCAAATTCGACGTCTTCCATCAATGCATTACCCATTTCCAATCCTCAGATGTCTAGTGTCTTCTCTTTGGACAATACTGCAAACGAATTCTTGTATTTGGGCAGAAACGAGTGGTTTTCTCACAGCACCGGACTATGCATTCCTATTCTGTACAATTCTCAGCAAATGATTCAAGCTGAAATTTGTTAGGAAGCACCTTGGTTGACTATCTGTGTCAGTTGAAGCACAGTAGAGCCTCTGTTCTGCCGCACAATTCATCGGAGACGCCACCGATCACTCTCTTGGAAAACTGTGCTCGAACCGTACTGCATCTTCTAAAGAAGGACTGTGGGTTATGATTCCAACTTTTGAAGACCTTTGATATGGCTGCTTTTGAGAAACTAATGAAATTTGCTGTCTTAGAAATGGAGGCTCATGCTAAACGGGCACCAACCATAAGCTCTTTTCAAATGGTGAAAGAACTGTCGTTTTTCCCATTTGCCTTCATTTATCGTAAAAAACACTCTTACATCTTACTTATACTAGCATTCTAACTACGTATAAGCCACGTCATAAAAAATGTACATACTTCATCCTTAGCACTCATTTAAATGAGAATCTCAAAGGTTTCTAATTCAATGGCCAGTGTGTGCATATAAGAAAAATTAGCTATTTGCCACATAAAGTTCTTCAACTACTTCTAAAGTAATTCCATCGATACCTGGTATCCTACCTTTATTTGCTGCTTTAAAGATATCTTTAATCTCATTTTGTGTAAAATAGAGATCATTCTGAGTTCTAATAGCAGACACAGCTTTATCTCTTATTGAAGCATATTCTGTCATATCTGCATTTTATCCTTGTTAAAAATTATATGAAATAATATATTCCACTTTTTCTTGGACCTTCATTGTAAATAAGTGATCTTGTATCTTTATTTGATAAAGCTAAAAGAAAGAAGTGTTTTTTGCTTTTGCCAAACAGTAATTAGAGCCAAACGGCGACTTGAGAGATTTATTTTTCCAAAAGTTATTCGAAGAATTTACTTTTGTTTTACGAATATTAACGGTTCCTATTTTCTGTTAATGATGGGCAGTCCGTTTCTCTCCAGCTCGTTCCAAATCTCACTCTGATATCTACGTTTAATCTCCTTTTCGTTTTTACGTTTAATCTCCTTTTTTCCTTTGAATGATTAATTCTTTTGTCCATCAAGGATGGGACTTAGGAAAAGTATTGAATGTTTCATAATTTTTATATTATTCTACACATTATAAGTAGAATAATGCAGTGTATAATGTCTGTTGTCTTTGTAATTAATTTGTTTATTTGATTTTCTGTATTTAGATCTCCAGAATATTTGAAGTTAGTAAATAGATCTCGTCTTGAAAATATCCAGTCAGTCCGACACAGTTTCCTTCTCTAGTTATCATTTTACGGAATAAAGACATTGTATAATTCGAATGAAATAAAGCGGTGGTCACTTAGAATAATTAAAAATTCTAGATATACATAAATCATTATGAATTTTTACCACGGTGAGATTTATCTTTGACTGCTCTCGATTGGATGAGTGTACAGCTGGACTGTTGGGGTCTTTTTTCAACATAAAACCTGAGGCAGCTACAAAATGACATAATTGAAACCCTATGGGGTTTGCGTGAAAAGGGCCCCAGAGAGGCTGCTTGGGGTTAAATTCACCTGTAATAGTAACTGAAGTATCATCAAACTTTTGTGAAAGACTTTGTGTCTATCAGTTTGTCATCTAAAAGCAAAAGTAGTGGGCAGTAGACAGAGAAAAATTATAAATGAATCTGCTCCTTCAGTTAGAACTGAAACAATGTACCTTGTACAATAGATCTCTAGGACTGATAGGCGGGGATTAGATACAATGATTGATGCTTTTGGATTAGAGTCTTTGTCGTATCGTCCGTATTTGGGTGGAAAACACGTAAGTTTTCCTTTACATGTATATGGTTCTTGAATAAAAGCCAGTATCAGGGATTTTTCTAAAGGTAAATGGACACTAAATTGTAGAGTTGCATTCTTACGGTAGTGCTGTATATTTAATTGAAAAGTACGAAATTTGTCCATAGTTTATTTTCTTTTTCATAATTCTAAAACAACTATACATTTGGCTTTAGCGTCATGAATAGCAGTCAGATCCAATTTATATTTTTAATTCGCTTGTTTATGATGGATACGACTAGATTCCACAGCTAAGACGATCTATGTCTGAAGTTTCTACATCTGAAGCATCTTTGCTCGACATTACAGTATTTTTAGTATCGCCGTAATTGAAAGCATTTGTGACACTGAGTCACTAAAAGAAATTCTCTCACCATATTCTTTGCCCATTTGAGATTTACCCTTTGATTCTAAACCATAAGATTGAATGAATCAGGCTCTGCCTCCAGCACGCATTTGTTACCATATTTTTTTTTCACTGAAAATTTTACATCCAACACAGCGTCTTCATAATATCGCTTTGTGTCCATAGTTGTGGGGTTTTACCTATTTAAATCCAATGTTCAATCTTAGAACCCCACAAACACTAACAAGCGAATAATCGCTTGAGTGTCTGAATGAACACGTAAGACTTAAAAAGGGTTAACTACACTTTATTTCTCAGAATAATTACAATCAACTCCTGACTTGGAGTATAGACAAAGCCTCCACCTGGGCTTGAACTTAAAATGATTATGAAATTAAACTAAACTAGCTTAACTAAAGCTATCTGAAAAATATAGCCGAAGCTATCAGCTTTCTAAGTTGTTGGACGCTAAGTATTAACTGAATCGGCGAAGCCAAGCAAGGGCCTAAAGTATGACAGAGCGTAGTAGCTAAGAGAGAACGTAGCCGAAAGGCAAACGCACGTTAGTCAGGAAAATCAGACTCTCTCTCTCGAAGTCGGCGAAACATCGACTTAAATAGTACTCTTACTCATTTGCATTAACTACGTTTCTGAAATTACATTGTGGTAGGAAATTGTAAGCTGAAATTAGAGTAGATAGAAAAGGTGCATAATTTAAAATAACTATTGATAAAATTAGGCTAAACCTTGCATCGCGTCTACAGTACTTTCTTTTGTACTTGTTTACACCATATATTATAATTTTTTGATAAATTTTTGTGGCCCTTTGAACCTCAACTGTACCCTTAAGCTTTTTATTTTCATGAATTGCATTTATATCTTGTATCAATTACACTGCTGATACTGTTAAATCCAAAAATGTTTGAACGTTAAAATTCAATATTTGAAAATATTTTCATCATATATCCAACAATTTTATATCAAAATAAGTTACTTGCTGAGTTCTTTATCCTGAGTATTTTCTCACACTTAAAACAACAATTTTTACTCAAATTGGCAGAGCTACAGAGCATAAATTATTAACAGAGAAGGATTTTAAGAAGTTGTTTGAAGAGGTAGAGACTGAAGTCGTAACTAAGCAGCAGGGTGGAAGGAAAAAAATAAAAGTTGTCTAATTGAAACTCAGTTTTTAAAAGGATAGTCTACTGAGTGCTCGAGATTTATTGAGGAGGTCTTATCTATGTGCCAGCTCCACAACACCAAAGAATAATAGCCAACATTTCCATCACCCTTCCTTAATATACCATGGGTGAACAGAACAAAGAAAAAACCACAAACTGCGAGATTTTACTTTCCCTTTCCTCTCTTTCTAAGAATTTGAATTCCCAGGGAGAACATGGCTTCTACAAAAAGTTATTTATCCTTATATATGCATTTAATTGAGACTACCAATCTCTATACTTTTTTTTCAATATTGTAAGAATTTTGCTAAATGAAAATCTGATATGCGTTAAAGTAAAAATGAATTTCTTTTACACTCATATATAATGCTTAAAAGAATCAGAACTTGTTTATGTTGCACAAGAATTCAAAAATTTCTCAGTTGTAGCTTTTAGCTGCTGATATATATATATATATATATATATATATTGACATATATAAAACTGATATATAAATAATCCACCTATCACATTTGAGAGAAGATACTAATATTAATATGTAGCGCAGATTAAATTACTTTTCTTGTCTAGATAAGTACTAAGAAATCTTCTTAGATAGTAGATGGTTTTAATCTTAAAATTTGCCAATTTAGGCAGTAGCTTAATTATGAATTTAAGTTAATTTTAAAATTTCTCTTCATTAAATGTAAAAATTCTGTTTGTTAAACGGTTCTAGAATCATGCCAACACTATTGAAATATATATCTTGTTAAACTTTTCATTTTTAGTCATTGAAGTTATGAGATTTATTTATTTATTTTGATTATTAGTTAATTTTTAGTTAAAGCTACTTTCCTTTCACTCTCCTTTTGACTCATGCTTTCCATGCCAGAATGTAAATTAGATACCTCAAGTTTATTCAGATTAAGGAAAAAAGAAGTGCTATTTAAGAGGAGGTTTAGTAAGCTGATTTTAGAGCGTGTTCTGCCTGTTTGAGGATGTTTAGGTTAGTGTGACTTAACAGAGATTTCATTCTGTAGAGTTGAGTGCTTCTAGCCATTAGGTTTGCCCCGCCGGCTTCTACGAGTCAGAGCCTTTCTTCCCGTCTACTTTATCCTGTGAGCCGTTAGGCTAGTCTAAATTACATTTTAAGTTTAACATTACTTGTTTTAAATTAAGCCAGAAGTGTTGGCGTATGTAAACTTAAGTAGAGTCGACTGTCAATTCTTTGTGATTGAATAAAATAGCTATTTACACCTTTCTTCTGACTTTGTGTGCGTGCTGTTAAAGACCTGAGGATAATTCCTCTACAGTCTTTCTAGAGATCTCGAGTTTATGTTGTCAAAGAATATGAGACTATGTAAAGTTATTTTTAAATTATCTAATTTTCTTAGAAATTTCACATTTTAATATTAGAAACATTTACACATTTATTTGTTTTTCAGTTACTCTAACCAGTACACTTTGACACACATTTAATTTATAATACGCATTTAGTCAATGGTAATAGTTAATTATAAACATCTGCAGCCTTTTCATAATTACTAAAAAAATTCGAACTCCTTTGTATTCATATCTTGCTACTTTTTATTTCTTCTTCGTTCATTTCCTTTAAATCTCGTCATATATTTCTTTTTATTGCATATGTTGTTGTATTGAATTCAAATTTTCATACATGTAGAATTTGTATATTTTTGCATTGTATTTATGCCAATTAATATTTAAATTTATTTTAAATTACATTTAATAATTCTTATAAATGTTTTCATCATAACTCTAGTTAACAGAACATGTTTATAACGTCATGGTACAGCATGGTTCTAGCCTTATAATATCCTTCATTTATATTTTTATAAAAATTTTCAGCAGTATTGGAATTATAGTAGGTACTCTTAATGCTATATATTTAGATTACAATCGTTTAGAAAGCATTTCCTTCTTCCTGGATATTTTTGTGTTATATTCATAATATTTCATAATGGCGTACAGATAAATTTAACTCATTTAACAAATACGTAAATCTATAATTCAGTACAGTTTTGGGTTTATTACTATGACAACATCTATTTTCTTTATATATTATTCAACACATAATATTTCACATAGCATCAAGAGCTCTTCAGTCGGCCAGCTACCAAGAGGTAAAGTCCCTAACTGCTGGTAGTTTGACCCGAGTTCGAATCCTAGTAAACAGGCTGGCTCCACGACAGTTTTCGTGACAGATTTACAATTAGATTCGTTATACGTTCTTAAATTTACTTTCCAAAGTAAAACTTTGTTTAGTTTAAATAATTTCAGCAATTTAAAAGCAAAGAAAATGTATTTTAATTTATTTTTGATAGTATCACTTATGAAATTTGTAACACATCTATCGCACAAGAAACAAATATATCTAACTAATAATTTATATAAACGTTTACATTATTATTTTAACTAACGAAAAATAATTCTAACACAATTTTAACGTACTTAGTAACGACTAATCGTTTGCATGTCACTTAACTGTTTTAAATTTTCCACTCTGGCTCAGACTCCATTACTATTATGATAAAAAAATGATATTAAATTTATAATAAACAACATTAACAGATAATAATTTCTAAGAAATATAATCCACATACTTTATAATTATCTAATTTTAATGCTGTTATAGTACTATTTGCTGTAGTATTTTTATTAATGAAAGATGTTTCTAATGCCAGTATTTGAGTTTACTAATCCTTTTTATTTCCTCTGCTAGCTTTTTGCATTTATTACTGTTATTCAAGTAAGTACTTGGCTTAAAAAAGTAAAAATAGTTACCTTCAGCTTTTTGAAAAAAGGGGGGGGGCTTGTTAGCCGTTTCCTACGGGAAGTCTGAAAACCCTTTGTAGTATCTGGTTATGTCTATTTTCAACTGATGGAAGTTGAGCTGAAACGGAAAATGGTGGACATTAAACCGAAATTTTTCTCCAGAAGAAATCAGATGGAAGTAAACGGATACTTGAAGGGAAGAGGAAAACGTCTTTCATTTTATGAGGGCGTTAAATTCCCCGGGTAAAGGGTTCATATTCTCCTTTGATCTACGCAGTTGTCTGTACCGCTTGAAAATTGTGCATTGATTATATATTACTCATGAATTTGTTCAAAACTTTTCTGTTTAATTTTCATTCCATGCAAGAACCTAGAAATTTGCAATTTTTACGTTAAACTTCCATTTTATAAAAAATATTTCAGTATTATTCTATTTTTTATAGTATCTCTGTATACTTGCAACAGCAAGACGGTTATGCATTATGCGAAGTGTAGCAAACACTGTGCTTTTAAAATAACAGAACTTTAAAATATTTTGCATGTCTTCAAAGGCACCGGCGACTATTCACTTAAAAATGAATCATATTATTTTAAGTTTCACATTATAAAATATATACGACTTACAGGTAATTAAAATTTGATGCCTGTTTTGGGGGACCGAGATGACAATCCATCGATAGTTTGCATCAACACGCATATAGACTGCGTCATCCGATTTCCTATTATGTGGGGAGACGGCGTAAGCCTCTGTAACATTGCTTAGTAGCTCAGTTCATTTTTTGGCTTCCTGTATTATGTATGTCACTTGAATCAGCAGAGTATGTCTTTAACTAGAGACTAAGTGAAATGTCCCATTATTGGTAATTTATTTGTAATATCCTGCTAAAGTGAAATCTGTTAAAGTGATACTATTTAATTCGGCTAAAGAAGAATAACTCTGAGCAGTCAATAAAGTGTTAAGAAAGCTATGCTGACTTTTCTGAGTGATGAACATTTTGATGTTTCCCGACTTATATCCGTTGGATGCAACGGAATCGCAGTGAATACAGGAAATTCAAAAAGTGTCATTTGTTTACAAGAGAAGGAGTTTGGAAGATTTTTGCAGTGGGTCATATGACTGCTTCATGTTTTCATTAAAGCACATAATGAGTTACCTGAACGGACTGACATTGGATTTTCATGCATTTCGAGGACTTATAGACAACAGCTTCTTTTATTGTGACCTCATCTCAGTAACTGAATTTTAATCAATTGAGGGAAATTTGCTAGATACGCAAGAGAATGATGTTATAAACCTTAGTACAATTCAAAAACAGCTATTGGATGCAAACCAAGTTGTTTCTTCGGATAAAAGCTCAATGAATCTGGCGACGCTAAGTCCTGAGAAAATTTTCTAATGTAAGATAGCTCACTATGGCCAATAGTGTCCTTTGAGGTTTTCCTTAGAGTTTCTACTCAGAAACAAGAAATCAGCGAGCGGGCTCGTTGTACAAAACTGAAAGTTTACTTTTGGTCCCACTCGGTAAAAAGACACTGAAGATGCAGAAGCTCACTTAATTCACTCGTCTGCTAAGTTTCAAGTGTAAACAAATATGGCTGCTATGGTAAAAAATTAAGCTTAGCCGCACTTAAACAATTTTTAAACTGCCGCTAATTCTACAATTATTGCATGTAGGTTAACTAAAGGTATAAAAACCTTAACCGGAAGTAAGAACAACACAATTCAATCATTTTTAAAGCAAAAAATGCACAATTTAATAACATATAAAAAACTGAGCTCACGGAGCAGAATAACAGAGTAGGTATACATATATTTACATGCTTTTGGTGCAGCTGATTGTCACTAAAAAGGGAGGTGCACAACTACATGTTATATCAGTCCTATATACAAATTTTCAACGTTCTTTAGCTACTCATTTTTGAGTTATGCGAGATACATACATACGTACGTACGTACATAGAGACGTTACGAAAAAATCTCATCTGAATCTATTTTAAATCATTTTTGTAAGCCGTTTCGGAAAAAAGAGTCCTTTATTCTGTCCTTATGTACAGAACGCAAGAACTGGACCCCCGTCCTGTGGCTGCCTTTCGGGGTGAGCTTGTCCAAGCTCCTGAGACGCCTTCGCCCACGACGCAGACCCCACAGTCCCCACCTGGCCCTATACAAGGCATGGGACAAGCAGTCCCCACGCCGGAACTATGGCCCCCGACGAAAAACCCCCGACGAGGAGGCCGGTGATCTCCAATCTAGCTCCACCCCAGACAGAGGAACAGACACGACAGTACCAGTACGGTCCCTGCCAAGAGTCCTGAACCAACCTAAGAAAAAAACTCGGGCTCTAGTCCTGTAAAGACAACTTATATGCCCCCGTGGTTGAGACTGTCTAAGTACAGATCCTAGCCAGTACTTCCCAGGAATTCTCCTGAGTCAACCCCCGGGGGATGTCCTTACGTACAGATGTCACACAAAATCATCGTTAAATTGCATTCGATAGCTGTCAAAATGGATATTTTCGTTGAAATATGACACCCGAAAATTTTCGCTATTACAATGCTTTCTTTACTTCGTAGAAAGAAGTAAAAAAGAAATTAAGTGATTATTGTCTTTTGGAAATTGAGTAGGTTTAGGTTACTCTAGTTCATATATATATATATTTGCGTATGAACCTCACCACTCGATTGAGACAGCCGCATGCTGCTCGCGAATCGTGTTATGATCTGCTATATAATGATAGTACCGGCTTTTATCTGAAATCACCCATGAAGATATAACCTACTGCGACGTGACTCGAAATTAGGTATATAATATATCAATTAGATTAAAGTTAAAAATATTTTAAACAAGCAGAAATAATTATTAATTAAAAATTTTGAAAGTAGTCACTTGGAAAAACAAAACGATAGAATGCGGAGGTTACTAAGAATATGACAAATGGAGGAAGTAGTATTGTATTGGCAAAACCCTCATAGTTTTGTAAATGGGAATTTCATAATAATTTATGTAAAATTGAAATGTAAAAGTCTACTTAAAAAAGAGATAAAATATATAGAATAAATATTAATATAATGTGGTGAAATTTCTAATCAAAGAACGCATTAAAGACAAATAAACCAAAGTAATTGTATTTAATACTATATAAATTTTTGTATTAATTTATTTTTGTTCCTGTTTTATTTTCCAAGTTATTCATTCATCTGTTGAGCTAAGTAGTTTGCAATTAAATTACCCTAAAGTAAATTAATATTTAATTTTTTTTGCAGATGATTGCCTCCCTGTTAACGTACTTGATCTTTATATGGTGTTCTCCTTACTTACTACATCTTACAAGTGGCCGAGAACAAAAAGTTGCGGAAGTTTCTGACGTCACAGGCACTTTCAGAGACGCATGTGAAACTATGCCTTCCACAATCCAAGTGACAAAGGAAGAATATGATGAATTAGGCAATGTTGTTAGAGCATGTGAAGGTACAATTGCAGTGACGAAATGCGAAGGCACTTGCACGTCACAGATTCAGCCTAGCGTGGTCACTCCTACAGGATTTTTAAAGGTATTAAATAAACAGGGGATATCTTTTACTTAATGCAGGCAAAGAAATTCATTTGGTAATATAAATGCACTTTTTTCATAAGTAAGTGAATCTGCACAGTTAGGTAAAAGGTTTTCCCCGCAAATATTGGAATCTTTCAATTCTTTGGTCAAATGTTTTTTCTTGAACATTTTGCTGTTCATGGAGTTTATGAAATACTATATTCTCTCTCAAGCTTACTACTTTAACAATGCCTTGATTTTGAAAGAAGGTAAAATTTGCAAGGTGAAAATTACGACGAATAAGGTGAGTTGTGACACATTGTTGAGGACTATGAATATCATATATATTAATCATATGAGTCTTAATCGTGAGAGAGAAGAAACGTGTATTGGAGTGCTGTTATAGAGGAAAACATCAACTGTGTAACGTTTCAGTTCTTTTTGCTTGAATTGTTTCTCCACCGCAGCATCTGCAGATGACACTTCTTGTAGTTTCTAAGCTTTCGTTTTTCCTTTCAGTGCCAGTGGAGATATTTATATCAGCAGCTTTTGTTTAGTTTGAGACCTGAAAAGGAAATATGACTTTAATTTCCTGTGATGATTTTATGAAGAAACATATATTTCTTTCGAATTGCATTTAATCTTTTCCATCACATACTTGGGGAGTGAGGGGTTGGGCATCAGTTCTGTGGTCTCATAATTTTTAATGAGAGTGGTAATCATGTAACTGCTGCCTCAAGACCGAATTGAGGTTTTCAGCGTAGAAACCAGGTATCTGAAGGATAAAGAAAAAAAGTCACTTCGATCTCTAGAGACTGTTTCCCAGTGCTCTTATTGATTGGTTGCGAGGTGATACATTCTAATTTATTCTTGTCAAAATAAGAAAACATTATTATAAAAGCTAGCTTTCTGTGAGAAATGTACAGTAAAAACATGATGGAAAGGTGCTTTGAAGTATAAATTTAAAAACCTTTCACGGTACATTGGAAAATGTTGCACGTTTTTGAGAGAAGTATTGACTGAAATAGCAAAGTAACCATCGAAGGTGGCTGCGCTTAAACGCTTTATAAAAACACATTTGGTCACACCATAATAACCTTGGAACACCTTTCAATCAGTACCGTATAAAAGTACGATTAAATGCCATAATGAGCTTATAACGCCTTAACCTTGGTTTTTAATTATTGAAATAAATGTTTTTTCTCTTAACGATCTAAGTGTTCAGGGACTAACTTCAGGGACTTTTTCATTCTATTTGTTTTCCATAGCAAAGCGTATTATGCAATCACGTTGTGAAAGAACCATTTTGCAGAATTTGCAGATATTCTTGACAGTCGAGCAGCATTATCTTGTAGAATTCTTAAATATCGCGCATACAGATAATAGTATTCAAATTTCTAAAATAGAGTTTTTAATTTGTAGTCTAAAAGAATAAATCTCGCATATAGTATTAATTTCTTCATTACGTGTATAGTGTTAATTTCTTTATTACGTGTGTAGTGTTAATTTCTTCATTACGTACTCAAATGCACGCCTTTTCTTTTTTCTACTTTCATGCCTGATTACATATATAAATTAAGTATCTATATATTTATATATTTATTTTTTGCTCTGATGTCTTACTGCGAATTAATGAATCGGGTTTTTAAAGAAAGTTTCCCGCCACCGCAAATATCGTCTGCGCAAACGGTTCGCTTTGGTGTGTTTAATCATATTTTGTCAAACGATTTTTGGCATTTGAAAGAAAGACTTGCTCTAGAACACTGTGTTGTGAAATCTGTAAACAAAGTATCGTTATCATAAATACAAGGTGTCTGAAATGGAAATACCACGCTGCCAGATTGGAACCATCATTTACTTCCAGTTCTGTTGCAAAAAATCAGCTACAGAATGTTACCAAACCATCTATACAGCTTTAGATACTAATATTGTATCATATGACACTGTGAAGGTTTGGTACTGAGAGTTCGAAAACAAGGACTATGACATTCAAGAAAGAGAGCGCTCTGGCCGGCCTACTGATGTTGAAAGATTAGCCTGCGAGAACTTTTGAAGATCAGTATGCAACCACTCGAGAGGTTACTAACGAGTTAGACATAAGTGCCATGTCCATTAGTCGCTTTAGCATTGCATAAACCTGTCGTACAAGTTCAATCGCTGGATGCCGCATGAGCTGACTCAAGCAGATAAGAACAGACGTGTTCGAACTTGCACTAATCTGCTCGAATATCAATGCAAAAATAAAATTCAGGACCGGATCGTCACTCGGGATGAAAAGTGTATTTACTTCAACAACACAGGCCGAAAAGAGGGTTGGTGTGCGGCTGGTAAGCCCGTCAGCAGCGTCGCAAAGTACAATTTGACTAATAAAAAGATCATGCTTTTTATCTGGTGGGATTCCCGTAGTATTATCCACAAAGAGTATCTAGCAAAAGATAAAATTCTCGACAGTAAGGTGTACAGCGAGGTGCTAGCCCGTGTTGACGCTGCTTTCAAGGAAAAACGTCGAACTGAGTTCCGGTGCAAAAAGGTAATGCTCCATCAAGATGATGCAGGGCCACATGCGTTTGCATTCCTCGGCTAGACACTGTACGGACTCGAATGAGATGTTTTGCCACACCAATTACATAACCCTGGCAACTCTCCTTTGGACTTCCACCTTTTTTCACGCCAGCAGCTACATCTTGCTGGTTCTATCTTCCATTCTGCACAGAACATCCGAAATGAAGTTGATCTGTTTTTGGACTCGCAGCTACGAAGTTTCTAGGCCGAAAGCTTTTAAAAACTACCAAAACGTTGGCAGGAAATCATAGATTTGGGTGGGGATTACTACCCGCACTAAAGGTACTACTTTCATGTCTTTTTCTTTTTTTCTAAATACATTAAGAACGTTTTTTACTGGAAGACTTTCGTTACAACTAGATATATTTGTCTTATATTTCTGTTGTTGTTTGCGACCAAATTCTAGAAATTCTCTTTCAATATACAGAAAAGAAGTAAAAAAAAATAATGGTGAAAGTTCGTGAATAGTCGCAAAGTACTTCCAATATTTAGGTTAGCGAAAGAATTTGCAATTTTTGTCAGACGTTTTGAGATTCAAATTTTAGCAGAATTTTTAAGTGAGCGTACATTATTCTTTAAGTTTTGGAATTGGAGTTGATGAAGTTGTTTGTTTCGTTTTTAAATGTATCTCTAGTACTATTGGAATTATGTTTTACTCTTATCGTGAAATATCTCTAAAATTGTAATAAAAGTTATTGTTATCTATCTGTCTATACAGACATCAAACGGGAATCGATAATGTCCATTAATAGATTAATATATGCAGTTATTCCGTTCCTCTCTATTTTCCTTTTTTCTACTTCAAATTTTAAGAATAAAAAATGTATTTGCAAGAAATAATTTCAATGAAATTGTACAGATTTTATTATTAAATAATGTTGCGAAATGCCCAGCAGCAGTAAGATAGCTTCCCCGTAAAGCGGGGTTAGAGTTGCCAGATTTGGCCCGAAATCAACCATTTTGCCGTCAAAATTAGCGATATACCATAGACGGGGCAAGAATATTCTCGAACGCATTCTTAGCGATTTTCTCGAGAATATTCTCAAAGGTAGGTTAAAGTTATATATACCCTGCCTGTACGCGGAGTTGTAGTATCTTGAATTCAGTAGTGCAGAAGTGACTTGTGTTCGAAGATTAGCTTGTGAGCGATCGACTGAGCCCAGAGCTGAACTTTAGTGCTTTTTCGTGAAGCTGTCTTTACCGTCATAGACTGAAAGCTGTGTTTGTTTCAGAGCGTTTATCGTAGTTTTTCGACGACTATAAACGTGTGTTTGGAACTCTCTTGTGTAATACTGGCGAATAAATTATGTTTCAATCCTTCATCAAGTAATATCATCAGCTACTCCAAATCCACGAATCCGTTGAACGCAACAATACTATGTTCAATGTTAGATTTTCTCCATATCATGTTATGTTAATAAACATGAATGTTAAATGCTTCATAAGTACAGTAACTGAAATTTTTAATAATATTCTTAAAATTTCATAAGCATTTGCATTAAAATCATTTAAAGACTTATGCTTTATTTCCTTTCATTGTTTATGAAATATACCGAAGAAAACCTCTTCCAAGTATTTGTTGCTTTCGTTTTGCCGATTTGGGGTAACAGCAAAATGTGTAGAAAGTATTGCTGTTTAAGAGAAATGTTTGTCTTAACCTATGCGCGGAAGCGACTCAGTAAAATTAACGAACTCATTTACGACAATAATAACTGTAGATAGATTGTAGATAATAACTGGCAGAATTTAAATAAGTGACGGATTTCATGAGTTCGTAAAACTTCAAGAAAATTCATTTAATCATCTTTTGAAGATTTCTGGGTTGTTTCGGCAGAAACGAAACAAAACATAAGATCTGAAGACCAAAATGCTGTGAAACTCACGTTTATTTATTGAGGACGGTTTCCTTTTTTTAATTTTTGGAACAAAAGATGTATGTTTTGTAAAGCGAAATTTTAAAATTTATCTGATTTAATCAGTTTACCTGGAAAAGACAGGGGGAAGCTTTTGCATGAAACTGAATGTAAAGTAGCATTTTTCATTGATTATTATATGGCCTTTTCCTAACTCCGCTGCTTTCGTAACGAAGTGAAATTTTACGGAATTTTAATAATTTTATTTTTTAGGGGATTTTGAAGGAATTTTTAGAGGATTTTAGGGGATTTTAAATATTTAATCATTTTAATTAATTTTAATGCCTGTCTTTCAGTCAATACTAAAACAGGTTTATACTGATTCTTTTTGTACGTAAGTAGTTATTGAAGTCTGTTTAAGGATCGTATTGGATTATTCAGTTGAAGCAAGACGCAAGAAGACTGTATTCCTATCCTGTAGCTCAAATTTATTTTCTCCTTCAAATTTTCACCTTGGAAAGAAACCGGAGTCTACGTGTTTCCTCCCACCAGCAACTTCTCCAGATAAAAATCCCAGATAATAGTTGCCAATGCACCGAAACATAATTCACTTCATGTAAAGAAAGAGTGCAACAAATTAAATTACCACAAAAAATCAGCTGCAATATATATCTTTTTATGCATTGCATTATTCCAGGTTATATGAAATAATACTAGATAAATAAAGGAAAGCGTCCATTACCGCGTACAATAAGCAATAAGAATAATTATTGATTTAACTTTTTTAAAACTATATCAGAGGTTAAAACGATCATACAAATAAGTTGATTAAAGTCAGTTGCTTAAATTTTGTTTTCACATCTAAATGCTTGGCTGGGCTACATGTTTAAGAGAATACCGAGTAAAGATGTTTAAGTAATAGGAAGTACTATAATAACTCTATCTTGTCATGCAATTCGTGATAACTGCAGATTTATGTAACAGTATTTTGGCGACTTTCGAAGCTTCATTCCATATCATGATCATTGTGGAACAAAATTTCTTTAGCCTGTGAGGGCTGTTCATTAAATCCCAGGGTTGAATTTTATTTTTACAATCACTGGAATGATTTAACAATTAATATAGGTTGTGACCACTCTCAAAGTACTACTATATATTTAGTCCAGTGTCGATGCCACTCTCCTAAACTATGTTGGAATATAAATTTTGGAAAGGTATATAGCACCTTCATAATGTTTTGTTTAAAATCAGACGAGTATGTGTAAAGGCTGGAATTGATTTTGGCCAAAAGCGTTTCGGTACTATTGCTAACCCAATGTCCAGATTTTCACTTTTATGGCAGTTTTCTGTGAATAATACCCCATAAATGTAAAGAACATTCCATTAAGACTCTGCAACCATGCTCTGATCCAAAAATATTGATTTCAGAAACTTTATTCCTGAGTTCGACTGATGAAGTGTTGGCCGGAATAAGGATAAACTTTGGAAGACTTGGATTATTATTATTATTATTATTATTTGAAGCGACAATACTACTGAAATGTCGTAATGCAGCACACTACATTCTTGCCAAATATTGGTTTTACTATTTCTTTAACTTTCCATGACCAGAATTTTAAGCTTAAAACGGAAACGAACACAAATTTGTTGTTCCTTCAGATCCGCCATTTTACATTGGAGCGACTATCCTCTTACACTGCGGGGGGGGGGAGTGACATTTCTATATCTCCCGTTCTACTGGGCCGATTGACGAAATTCAAACTGGGTTTCTCATGTCTCGATTGCGCGACTTAGGATATGTATTAGATTTAAATATAGCATTGTTCTAACACACGTATTTTGGCACAAAATCGGACTTTTTCTGAAATGACATGGCAATGTTTTTCCACATTTGGATTCTACGACTCCAATCATGCCTAAACATTAAATTTTGTAAAATTCGGTGGAAAATTTACGGAGAAATTCAAAAATTCAGCTTGGCGCATTTTTTTTTCACTTTGCGCCATGTATAATTCACTTGGAGAACTTCTTAATTTATAGCAACCTTTTTTCCTTCCCTTTTTTTCTTCGTCCACGAGCGGAAAAAAAAAACCATCGTTCATACTCTCAAATAATTTTAAGAAGGTGCGTAAACCACATTTTCGTTGTTATTGTTTATAAAAAATACGCCAAATTTCAAAACGCTCCAAAATGTAAATTAACGTATATCTTAGGCAAGTTTGAATAAAAAACTTTAATTTTTTGCAGGTGTGCTTAAAAATACATCTAATTTAAGATGATGTTAAAAATTTTTTATGTTGTAATTGAAATTTTTTTTCAAAAAATTTACAAAATTTATTTAAGAATACAAATTAAAAAAATAATTCATAAAACATGGGCGAATTTTATTTGAAATAAACCTAAATTTCGAAATGTGAAAGGAAAAATCATTGCAAAAAACTTGGCAGTATGGCATAATTCGAGTCACAGAATCGAAATATGGAAAAAGATTGGCATGTCGTTTCAGAAAAGTCCGATTTTGTACACAAAATACCTATATTAGAACAATGCTATATATATAACTTTAATACATATCTTAATTCGAGCTTTCGAGACATGAAAAAGCTTGTTTAATTTTGTCAATGGGGCCAGTAGAACGAGAGATGTAGAACTGTCCCATTTTTTTTCTGCGCAGTACACGCTCTATGTAATAACTGAAGACATTTGCGGGAAATTTCATTGACACCATACCAATGTGCTGTCTGAATAGCCTGTATTGTTATGAGCTATGTAACTTCTCTTTGAATAATGATTCTGGATGAATGGAATCTGAATCTTTGAATAATGATTCTGGATGAGCGAAAAGAAACTCACAATAAACTACCAAAAACGAATGACACGGAGAAAAATAAATAGCTGTAAATAGCTCAAGGACAAAGCACATATTGAGCAATTCTTCCTTAGAGCATAAGAAATCTCGTCAGTTTTCCATCAGTCACAAAGTAAATTCTAAAATGTAATTAAGTTAATTCTCCGTGAATCTCTAATCTAATGCGTAAGTTGCTGCAGGCATTTCTGGAAACTTCAGGGAAAATCGGTCTTAGAGCTTCGAAAATGTGTTTTCCAGAAACTTCAATAAAAAAATCGCCAAATTAAGCAAAACTTCCAGATATCCTAACTTGGTGACAAAAATTACAGGTATGGATGGACAATCAGCAGTGTATTTACTTATATTTTGCGTTCTACTTTCGTTATTTTTGCAAATTAAACTTTGTTAGAGTCAGAATTGAAAGATCTATGATTTTACACGAAAAATGAGCATTTTTATAGAAAATATGTGGTTGTAAATTTGATTAAACACAAAATGAACTGTAAAATTATTATCCTTAATGTAACAAATAACTAACTGAAACAATGCATGGTATTACAAGAATAACATAAACAACAATACAATCGAATGAATGTACATTTTACACAAATTTACAGCAATCTGTATATTTGAAACTAGTTTTTTTTTCAAATCAACTTCTCAGTGTGTCGGATAGTTGCTGATCAAATGAATAATCGAATAATTTATTTCTGATAAAATCATTCGTAATAAGGTTAAAATTAGGTAAATTTTTTATTTTAATTTAAATAAACGAAACAAGGTTTCCTACCGACTGAGGGACGCTATGTGAAGGGAACTTATTCATATTCACATTATGCATGATTAAAACTTTAAATAATCAGACCATATACTAGTATTAGAACTCGAAACGTGTTACCAATATTCAGTAACTTGGTAGCTATCTGCCTGCTAATGGTTTTAGGATGCATTTTTCTTGGAAGCTGGGGAAAACTACTCAGTATCTAAATAAATATGCAGAGTGTTTGTAAAGTCCCGGACCCATTTTGATGTTTAATAACTCATAAAATAATGAAGATATAAACAAACTTATGGCATTTATTGATGGAATTACTTATATATTGTCCTTTTCAGGTTTGAATATTTTTACTTTTGTAAATATCGTCTGCGCGTGTGGTTAATTTCAGATAATTTCATTTTCCACTCTAAATATCTGTACTTTTTTTAAATATCGTCTGCTTATTAATTGCATTTTTCTCTCTTTTGTTTTTGGCAACTGTTGCAATGTTATGTGCGCATATGGGAATCTGAAAACCCCCATGAATACCGTGAGGCACAAAGGGATTCCCCAAAGGTTAATGCGGGGTGTGGACTAATGCACGACCGAGTCATTGGGCCTTTCTTTTTTACAGAAAAGACGGTCTCATCAGTCGTATACTTAGACATGTTGGAAAACTTCGTATTTCCACAACTAGAAGAGCTTCAGTCACATGTCTTTTTGTAACAAGAGGGTGCACCACCTCATTGGGGTACCATCGTTCGTAGTTCTTTGAATGACCATTTTACAGGAAGATAGATTGGGCGAGGAGGTCCAATTCCTTGGCCACCCAGATCACCTGATAGAACGCCGCTGGACTTTTTCCTTTGGGGATTTGTTAAGAACAACGTTTACAGGAGGAGAGTGTCGAACATGGATGACCTAAAAGCCGGAATTACAACCGCAATAGCCTCTGTGGATGCCGACACGCTTGCCGGTACCTGGCGTGAAACTGAATATCGACTTGATATTCCGTGCGACGAAGGGGGCACACGTGGAAGTTCATTGACAAGAATCATGAAACTTTTTGAGTCTAATTAACCATTTATGTTATTAATTTTAATCTATCTTTATTATTTTAGGAGTTATTAAACATCAAAATGTGTCCGGGACTTTATAAACACCTGTAATTTTTTATCTCAACTCCATACTCCTTCAAGGGCTGAATTACTTTCCTTTATATATTGAAATCACTACAAAGGAGAAAAGTTTAACTTTCATCAAAATCTAGTGCATCGTTTAATGGATATCACTATTAAAATACGTCAGTCCTCAAAACTAAACTATATTGTTCAAAATAAGTAGTGTATTAATGTTCTATTAAAAATTACCATTTGTAATACATCCTTAATGTCGACACCAGGGTCGTAACTAGCACCGGGATGATAACAGTAGTGTCCAGTTCCGAGCCAAAAATATCTGCATATATATTGACATTTTTTATAATGGAGATTTTATTTCAAAAGACTGAGAATTGAAACTTTGTTAATGACATATATATTTTCACTTTTTAAAGAGAATTGTTGGTAATAATCACAGTTTAATTTCATCGAGTCTTCGTGATGTATGCATCCATCATGTATTTAACGGTGTTTATGACTGGACTAAGAATAAAAGATCATTCTTAAAACTGAAATGAATAAAAAGCTGTTTGCCAAGAGTTATTGGACAGAAAAGGTCATCAGTTTAGCTTCGCTCTCAGTTGAGAATATGAACCCAAACCTTGATAAAACAATTAATGAATTTCCTTTCTTAAAAGTTAGAAAACAGAAAGTGCTGCATAAAAGTAAAGTATACTGAATAATTTGATAGTAAACATTTTGCCTTAATTGTATTGCGTATTATGGGGATTAATGGGATTGAACAAGGTTCAAAAATAACGTATAAAAGCATTAAAGAGACATTAGGTATTTTTTGAAAGCAGTAGAGATGAAAAAGATGCAATGTTTTCGCCGAGATTCGAAACACGGACCTCTCGAATATGCGCTGAGCGTGCTGACCACTACACCACGAAGGCTTGCTAAGAAGGCGGGAGAAACACCTTATATACTTCTCTTTTTAAAGGGCTACTGGGGATTAGGGGACCCAATCACTAAATCCTGGTGGTGGAGAATTATCATCCGCCAACGTTTTTTTAGTTCAGATGCCACTGTGGAGACATTAGGAATTTTTTTTAAAGCAGAAGAGATAAAAAATGAGCAATATCCTCACCGGGATTCGAGCCTTGGACCTCTCGAATATGCGCCGAGTGTGCTGGCCATTACACTACGAAGGCATGTTGAGAAGGCACGAGAAATACCTCATAATTCATCGAAAATAGTTTCATTCGATTTCTAATTCAATTCGATTTTTTTGGAAATAATTTAATTTACTACCGTGTTTAAAGCTACTTTAATTATTAATAAAGTAATTAATTATATTTAGGAAAAAATTTTGAGAGAAACGATAAAGAGGTTGCGCTTTATAATCTGCTGCCCCGGGGTCCCCAAGTCTGTAATTAGGACCTTGATAGACACAAACACAGTGTTTTTATTTAATCTGAGAGTTAGTTTTTTTTAAACGTTTTTCAAAAATACTATTTTTTCTACTATTTAAAATTGATTCAAGTATTGGCATTTGCATAATGCATGAAAAACTGCTTTAATTCTTATATGTCATCATTATTTTTCTGTCATATTTACAGTCTCAATTTATACGCCAAAGTGAAACTTTCATCTTTATTCATAACCATATACACAAAAAGAGAAATCCTACTGACAGACTGCTATACACAAGACGGCAAAAGAATTTTTGGACAGCAAGGAACAATGGTCATTCACCTGAAGGAACCAGAAGCGTGTACCTGCCACAAATGCGGACTTTAATACATGTTACCTGATTTTCCTTTTGGAAAGACTGTAAAAGCTTTTTGTGCTTAGCATATAAATTTCAAACTGCCTGCCAATATTTTGTTAAATTAAAAATTGATGTGATCTATTGTTCAATAGTTTCTTTTGATTATTTTAAAATGTGTATGTGAAAAATAAAATGAAAAAAAAAATATGCGATATTATCATTTTATTAAATTATTGAAAAATAATTTAATTTAAGAAGCAAATATTAACTAATTGAAATGTTAGCCATCAGATAACTTCGAAAAGCGTCGTAGTTATTCATGGCTAAATTAAAGAAAAGCGAGAAGGAAGCATATCATTCATTGTACACTGTTGGAGGTAACAACACATTATTTTAGCAAATTCCGCTCTGTTAATAAGTTTCTAAATAAAAAATGATTACGGTTATTATTTAGGAAAGCAAATACGAATTAATTTATTTGCACTCATTTAAATAGTACAGTAATTAATTTTGTAAATACAAAATTTGGTTTCTCGCAAGATTAGCGTGAACCATTTTGGGAATTCTATTTGCCTTCCATGTATTTAGTTGAAGCGTGTATTTGACATTCAATTACTATTTTAGAAAAATCTCCATGCAAAATGCTATAAATAGCTAATTGTTTTTTCTCTACCTTTCTGATGAAATTATTATTAGTGATCATAAGGTGGTTCAAACTTTCATTGCAAGTTTCTCTATAAATATACATTTACTGAAGTAATTTCTCAGCTAGCTTTAAATCCACGCAAACGCTCTGGCTGGGTAGATGATGGCTTTATTTTCCTCATGTGTAGTGTAACTACTAATTAGTTTCCCTTAGAAAGTCTTCCTCGAAAGCTTACCCACCTTTGACAGAACTCGTGGGATTAACAATCGCTGACTAGACAGACGAATAATTTTCTTATTTATATGAATGTACTATACAACTTTTTTGATCTACGTCGTTGACTGTAAGTCTGACTGTAAGTTTTATGTTTCTTCATCGAATTTTTCTAACGCTCTCATTTGCTTATAAAGAGTGTGACATACATACGACAACTAATTTAATTCGCATTTCGTACCTTTGAGAAGGCCAAGATTACATCACAGTGTACTGCAGATATTGGAATAAGAAAAATAATATCTAAGTGCTTTGCTGTATGGTGTTTGATTCAGAAATGAGAGCTGAAACTTACAGGTTGAATTACATGTTTAATGCTTCCCACTATGAATCTTGTGTCTTCTGTTAAGTGCATAATATATTTAAGTTACTGATAATTTTTTCACAATTGAATCGGTTCTGACCTTTATAATTTTCAATTAAGGAGTGTATATCACTAACTACATAAATACTAGAATAAACTAGAATAACAGTAGAATTTAACGTACCTGAGATTAGATGTATGATGAACAGCGAGAATTATGATAGCGAGAATCTTTGATAGCAAGAATCATGAAATTCGGAATAACCTACAAGCTGTAAATTTAGATTAAGAACTGATCAAATAAGAGGTTAAGTGGTAGTAGTATTTGCATAGATTTTGTATTCTACATTGGTGAAATAGTTAGGTATGTCTCAGACATTATATAATTAAGTATCTTATTTACACTATCCAGTATATCTATATTGTATACTAGCCAAGAAATTCTCAGTTTAATTTATTTTAACTTCCACAAAGTATACATTTTATGTTTCACTGCTTTGGTATGTAACCCTAATTTGAAAATAAATATTTACTTTTAATAGATGTTAGATTTTCGTTCATTCTCACATCAGTGGCTATTAAATTCTGCAGCACAATAAGGGAAGTGCTCTACAAATCTGAAACTGAAATGACAGATAGAAAATATCTATCTATGGGAATGATTACCCTCGCAAATTACGGGCATTAGTAATGCCATATCGAAACAATATAAAAAAACACACAACTGAAATCCTACTTTTTTACCATTTAATAGTTTTCTGTGTTGGCGGTCTTGTTATAGCTTGTATAAGATGAAAGAACTCATAAAATATGTAACATCTCAGAATTCGATCGGAGGAGAATCATATTTTACTGTGACTACGAATTATGGTACTGCGCAATTGCTGCTCTCATTGGGGAAGATCCCATGATTATTATGAGAATTTGCATATGATGTATCCCGGTGGGCAACACGGACAGACGAGAGGCATATAAACTGCCATCCAGTTCAGCAATACAAGAAACGAAAAACACTTTTCTCTTGTAATTAAGATAGAATAACACGCCGAACAAGTATTAATCTAGAAGCCAAGCAACAAAAATCAGCGTTACATTTGCAAATTTTTACAGGACTAGTTTCGATGGTTTTACCGAACCATCATTCTAAGCTGTCAAAATGACTATATCTTATCTCAGTTTAATCAATATATCTTATCTCGTTCATTTGCTCTTTGGCAGCTGAGGATGATGGTTCGGTAAAACCATCGAAACTAGTCCTGTAAAAATTTGCAAAATGACGCTGGTTTTTGTTGTTTGACTTCTATTATTAAGTTTTCTCCTATCGTTGCTAGAGATTGTATCGCCACATTATGAATTTTGGCCCAGGAAACTGCGTGGGAAGATATGATATCTTTTCGTATGGTGTGAGGGCGTCTGGAGTGTCATGAATTGTCAACCCATAACTTCAACTTTCTCTGACGTTATAGCACAGGAACAGTGTCTGCTCTGCAATGGCGGGTTCAACGACGCCTCGGTGGCGTGATGTCGGCTTTTTTGAAGAATACCGCTTTTTTTGACAGCATCATGATGACTGAATTCATACGCAGAGGCTGTGAGGGGAATGAATTTTACAAGCTTGCATTCTTCACCGGCGTACCGATCTGCAAGCTGGGTTGATGATATAAAGTGTTTCTGAGTACTCAGCTCATTCCCTTCACTCACCATTCCTTTTATTCATTGCTTTGACCTGTCAACGTTATATGACGCTATTAATGCTCAAGATGTACCATTTCGTTTGAGTACTCAACTCATTCAATTCACTTACCATTTGTTTTATCCAGTGCTTTGACCTGTCAACGTTATATGAAGCTATTAATGCTCAAGATGTACCATTTCTTTTGAGTACTCAACTCATTCAATTCACTTACCATTTGTTTTATCCAGTGCTTTGACCTGTCAACGTTATATGAGGCTATTAATGCTCAAGATGTACCATTTCTTTGGAGCTTTGGTCTCCTCCGCTTTCAACAGGACAGTGAGAGACCGTTATCCAAGTTTCCTCCATACAGAGGTTATTTCGATTCTTGTTTGGCTGGTGCGTTACTTAAACCTCTCATGGACTGAAATCGTTTGTTGAAGGGTTTTTGAGAAATTATACGATAACATCTGTCAGTCAGGAGGACAAATGAATTATGAGGAAGAACTGAAAGGTATGTACTGGGATATACAAATCTCTTTCGAGTATCTGTTCAACTATGTCGAACGGTACAACAGCAGCTATTGTTGCCAGAAATGGATATTCTGTTTATCGCATGTACTTTTAATTTTAGTCCTTTCATTTTTTATTATTATGTGGTTTTAAAATAAACATCATTATGCTATAGGCTATTTGTTTTTCTTCACTGTGCACCTTTTTTAATAACCAGCAGAGAAAACTACTGTCGTTTGTAATTAGGTAATTAAAACCTGAACTAAAGACTACAATCACGAAAGATTGTGCAGATGAATTAATTTCCTCTGACGTTATATTCCCGAACTTTTGTCCTAAGATTGTAAGATAACAAAGCGTGGCAGAAAACTGCTTAAAAAATCGTGACTCGAGACGAATTCCTTACCCTAATAAGACGTTTGGATTCTGAAAATCAATTGTTAATTTAATTGTTCGGATTCGGAAATTTCACAGCAGTAAATCATTGTAAGGGAAAAACATAGCCAAGATTTAAATATGAGGTAAAAGTGAAATCCTAACAGTTCCCCATAGAAAAAGCATTAGCTTAGGAAAATTAATATAACAGTGTTTGATATTTTCAGTTATAAGCTTCTATATATTTTACATTGCTTTAAATGTTTCAGTAAATAATACCAACATTCTATGATCGCATAAAAGGTAACTACTTTCAAGAACTCCGTACACACAAATCTAAAATATTACATAAAATTTTCATCTGGCTAATGTCAAGGAGTTTAATATCGTGCTTGATTTCATTATTTTCAAATCTCTAGGTGTAATGTAGGACAAGAGGAAATAAAGCATTATGAATGCAGTGTAGTTTCGATTATCCGAGTTAATGTGGGGGCGGAGCAAGTCACGGATAATTGAAAAACATTGACAGTCCAAGCCATTAGTTTCCATGCATATTGTATGTGTTCATTTCTTTTAAAAAATCAGATTTTTTTTTGTTTTGAAAACGTTTAAATATTTTTCGATTTTCATTGTGCATTTTTGAAGTGTTATTTTATGATTGTATTCGAATCCCTTTTGGTCGACGAAATCCAACAAAGTGTCAACAAAAGTCATTGCTGTTTCAAGACTAATGTAATTATCAATAACGTTTTCGCTTGATAATCGAGTAATCGAGGTAATCGTTGAAACTAAAAGACGTTATTCAGTGATTTTTAAAGCAGGCTCGGATCTTTGTATGTTTGTTTTTTTACACTACTTAAAGCATAGTACTGAACGCGCGTGCGTGGACACCACCACGTACGGATAATGCGCAAACCAGATGATACGAACCGGGATAATCGAGAATAAACTGCTCTTAACAATTTTGGTTATTTTAGTTTAAAGACATTTTGGGGCTACAAATTTTATCAACATGCCAACAATGAGCGATAGAGGGCAGCCATTTTAGAAGACAATAAAAAAAATTAGAAATTGCTGCTATAATCTGAACTTCATTGTTTTTAGTTAGGAAGCCAGTCTTTCACTTAAAATTCGCATCTCGAAAATTTCCTTACTCGAAGATTTTTGAATGTTAATTTTACACATTTTTCTAATGATTTACAAGATTAAAATTTCATAACAGAAGCAATATTTCTATTATTTGGGTACAAGAAAAAAAAGTCAACTGTAATTTCCTCGGGTTGTAAGATCTCGCTCTTTTTGCTATCATAAATTTAAAATGATCTTACGACATAACCTGACGACTTCTAGCTCAGTGCAAAAGAATACCAGCACAGAAAAAGGGTAAAATGCACTTTATTATTCGTCAAACTCTTAACATAAACTGCACGCACTTCATGTTTGCAAAAACATCGAAGACTTGAGGTGGAACTCAAGAACAGTTCACAATAAATTTAAAGATAAAAGAGTAGTGCTGGACAAAAAATTTAATTTAAGGATAACGAGGCTGAATCAATAACCTCCTCGGCGATGTGCGTATTAAATGGGCAAAAGGCGTATCAGAAACTCCGCGTAACAGCAAAGGCAACTAGTAACGTGCTCTGAGTAGCGAACTCCCACTCTGAATAAACTCCAAAATTCGTTCCTTTAAATACTCACTTCACTTTACTATAAATTTGCATCTTGGCGAGGAAATGCGAAGGAAAGATGAGAGGTTCAGGAAAGATACTAAACTTAAAGTAATTTTTCGTGAAAACTAAGGCAAATCCTACAAGGTATCCTACTAAATCTCAACATTATAACATAATGAATGAATGTTTTTAGTTCTTTACATTCTTTGAAGGATTACTATTAATTCTTTACTTTTTATGTTAAACTAAAAATGATTTGATAAAATGAATTTTCATCTACTACAATAATCTTAGTCATATAATGGCTAAAAATAAAATCATAATGATCTCCCATATACGAACTGCACTAAGATGCTAATAGAATTTTTAGGAACAACAAAAGTCAAATATACTCGTATATCCTAAAAACAATTAAATTTAATTCATTTAACTTTTTATTTGGAAATTTTGATTTAAAATCGACTGCTGATGATAGTAGCTCAACGATTTATTTTTAATAACATATGGTATTGTATTTTACAAGAGTAAAATTATTTTTGGCTTTTAATGCGTAACTTAAATTAAGTACATAATTAGGAAGATTTTTTTCTTGTGTTTTAGATAAATTTATTATGAAAAAAAGTAGTCTTTGCCACACTTAAACAACTTTAAATTGTTGGTAATTCTAAAACTATAACATGCAGGTTAATTAAAGGCATAAAAACCTTAACCGGAAGATAATAACAACTTAATTCAATAATTTTTAAAGAAAAAATACTCAATTTACAAACATAAAAGAATAAAGAAACGGAACTCTTTGAGCCAAGTAACAGAGTGGATATAAATATACATATTAAAGCCAAGTTAATGGAGTAAAATTCTAAAAGCATTCGCCAGTAAATGTTCGCCAGTAAAAGCATTCGCCAGTAAAAGTAAAATGTTCCTAGCAAAAAGAGAAAAATTCTAAAGGCGATCACATAAAAATAAATCTGATACCCACTTACTAAGGTATAAAAATTTAAACGAATTACTTACTCAAAAGAATAACGAAAAAAAAAACTAAAAACTAAATGCTGGTATTTAAGAAAAATCAACATTTAAAAAACTGTAACACGTAAAAAAACATTTAAAGCACAAACATAATTAAAATTAAAAAACCAGTAAAAATACAAAAAATGGCAGTAAATAGCAATTTAGCCTACGTCAAGCTTTTTGTGGACTCGTTAAGGGAAAAGCACTGTAGCTCGTACATAGGTAAATTCCATTACGCGTTTCGTCAAACGACAATAATTGAGACAAAAGCAAAAAAAAAAAATTTACCAGATAATAATCTACATAATACCGTAGGTCTCAATTCTTATCGTTTCTTTTCCCGACGCACCTGCCATAAAATTTTAAAACAAATAAAAGTACTACAGAGTAACCTTTAAAAAACTTGGTAAAGCTAATGTACAAATAAACAAAAGAAGCCAATTAGGCATGAGTCAAATATATTTATATACTTTTGGTGCTGCCGATCGCACCCAAAAAGGGAGGTGCATATCTACATGTTACAGTAGTTCCACACATAAAATGTCAACGTTCTGAGGCAATTCGTTTTTGAGTTATGCGAGATACATACGTACGTACGGACGTCACGAGAAAATCTCTTCTGAATCCATTTTAAATCAGTTTTATAATTCGTTCGGGGAAAAAAGAGTCCTTTATTCTGTCCTTACATACAGATGCCATGCAAAAACATTATTAAATTGCACTGGATAGCGGTCAAAATGGGTATTTTCGTTGAAATATGATACCCGAAATTTTTCGCGATTACAATACTTCCTTTTTACTTCGTAGAAGGAAGTAAAAACGGTAATATTGAAGTGAACTAAGGTCGAATTTAAGTTTTCTTTCTTCTTCTAATGGCAAGTGAAAAATGCATATGTCTGTGTGTCTGCTTATCCTTTATGTCTATACAAAAATATTTATGTTTCCTACTTACTTGTGTGATCATTACCTACCATAAGGGTGAATAACACAAACATGCTTAAATAATTATAATTTTTTGCAACTTAAAATAAATAGCCTCAAAGTTCGCACCAATGTAATCTATTTTCATTAAAATACACACTGTAGTTTAAACTTTCTGCGTTGTAAAGGTAATTAGAATGTCAGTTCTGTGACTGTATATAGATTGAATTAATTTAATTTCCATTTATACGCAGAGTGTTTTTCTAAAATGCTGTTGTGTTAAAAACTGTTAAAATGCTGTTGTGTTTTCAGCTTATATTTGCCTTTAAAACAATGAACATTGTTCACAGAATGATGCTGAGATTATTACACTTTTCCGCTTTTCCTTCTTCATTTGCTTAGCTTCTATATGTTTCCTCTATCGAAAACATTTTCAAAAAAATAATTAGTCAATTTCTTAAATGTTCATTAGATTTAGCTCATTAGGACTTCGAATATTCATTGTGTTGTTTATTAAGCTATCTGTGCTGAATTTGCAATCTATATGCTAATATCCGAAGAAAGAATCAAAGAATCATTTGCTCATTTATATTGCAAAAAAGAAATAAATAAAAAGAAAAAGAAAAATCTGAAAGGTTTCAGATTTTAAATAACTTCCAAGTGGGCGTTTTTGCAACATTTTGTGTGTTACCTTTATTAAAATTTCATGTTTTTCGCACTTAAACCACAAAATTCACTTCAATAGCAATACCGCAAAATAATTTTAAAATGAGCATATCTGCAGAATTTCCGATACACAGTCTCGTGCGCTGGAGATAAAAATGTTTTTTTTTTTGTACAACGTTGCCATTGCTCGCTTTGAGATCCTTCAGTTTGTTAATCAAAAATTCTTTAAAGATTTACAAAATATGAAATCTATGAAAAGACAACTTCCAAATTGCAAATTTGGGTTTCCAGATGCCTATATTCGGGTGGAAACGTTCAATATTCAAAATTTGATGGCTCTAGGTAGCGTTGTTTTATCACAATGCGAGAAACATACGTACATTTATGCAGATTTTTCATTATTTAATTTCTTTAAATATAATACAGGACGTAATAGTATTTGGTGGCAACAATTTGAAAAGTGAAACAACGCTTTTAGAGAATCAACGCAAAATGTCAAAACGAAATTAATAGTCCTTCTAGGCAAATTGCCCCTTTGGACCAAAAATTGGAACAATTTTATATCTCCTGTTCTAATGGGCCGATCGACGAAATTCAACGTGAGTTTTCCATGTCTCGAAAGCGCGACGTAAATATATATTAGATTTATATATAGTATTGTTCTAATGTAGGTATTTTGACAGAAAATCGGGCTTTTTCTGAAACGACATGCCAATATTTTTTCCATATATCGATTCTACGACTTAAATTATGCCAAACGGCCAAGTTCTATAAAAATAGCACTAGTAAGTTTTAAAAAATTAGCTCTCAAAATTTTGTTAATTGAATGTGATATATATTCATTAGTATATCTTTTTTAGTAAACGAGGCCCACCAGCGGCAGAGCGGTAAAGACGCTGAACACTGGTAGTTCGGTCCGAGGTTTGAATCCCGCTAACGGCCTGGCTGCATAGGCGTTTTCGTGGTTTTCACCATATGCAACGTGTATACGAGCCAGTTTCCCTTAGAAAGTCCTCCACAAAGGCATCCCTTCCTTTACGCAGATAGCCCTCGTGTGCTTTGCCATAATTGAATAACCTAACCTAACCTTTTTTAGTAAACTTACTTGATTCGTTCTTCCAGAATTCGAAATTTAGGTTTAGTCCAAATATAATTCTCATATTTTCTATGATTTACTTTTAAAATTTGTATTTTTAAATAACTTTTGCATATTTTTCGAAAACAATTTTGTGTTATAAGCTATAAAATCTTTAACATCGTCTTAAAGTAGATGTAATTCTAGGCACACCAGCAAAAATTAGAATTGTTTATTCAAAATTCCTAAGATATACTTCAAATTGTATTTTGCTGAGTTTTGAAATTTGGCGTATATATTATAAGGGATAGTAACTAAAATGGTGTTTACGCACTTCGTTAAAATTATTTGAAAGCATGAACGACGGACTTTTTTTCCGCTCGTGCATCAATGAAAAAAAAATGAAAGTATGTAGGTTATTACTATAAATGCCGAATTTCGCCAAGTAAATTATTCTTGGCGTAAACTGAAAAAAAAGCGCCAAGATAAATTTTTTAATTTCTCTGTAAATTTCGAGCCAAATTTTTCAAAATTTAATATTTAGGCATTATTTTAGTAGACTTAAATAATGGAAAACACTTGGCATGTTATTTCAGAAAAAGTCCGATTTTGCGTCAAAATATCTATATTAGAACAATGCTATATATATATCTAATATATAACCTAAGTCACGCTTTCAAGACATGAAAAACGCAATTTGAATTTCATCATTCTGTCCACTGGGATACATCTTCTATACTGTTGCATTTTTTTCCAATGTACGAGTAGAACTGAATAAATTCTAAGAATAAAAGTAATGTAGTATTTATGGGTTGAACAATGGGGTGAAATGACTGTATCATCCTTTGGAAGTCCAAAAATAACTGACACACACATTAAGATTTATTATTTGACTTTTGAGAAGTTTTAAATGTTGTCAGTCGATAACGTCTATTAATATTGAAAATATCTAATATCATTTGGTGAGAGAATGCTTGACAAAAAAAGTGCAAAACTAATAGATAGTTACGAATGTATCTTTGCAGACTATAAAGATAAAGCACTTTTCTACGCCACGATCGAAAATGGGCTACTATGATACCAAACGGTGCGTTACTGAAAGGTTCATTCAAATATCATCCGAGATCAAACCGACCACTTAGAGAATGTTTTTCAAACGTGCAGAAAAGAAATTCTGAAATTCAAATTAAAGCAAAAATTCATATTTAGATTTACAGATTGTCTTTGCTTTTGAGGTGGAGGGTCTCGATATATATTTTTCATGCCGTTTTCCTTTAAAAAAAGGAAACACGAAATGAAGAATTTTAAGTAAACGGTATATTTGAGTTGGAGAACCAGTATCTCAAGCTGCACTTCAATTATATGTGCAGGTATGCTAGTAAGTTTGCGCATGAAATTGTATTTAATATTTGTTATGGTATGCGGAAAGAAAAGACTATATTATAGAGCAGACTCCTGCAAACTAGACATAATGTTGATAAGAAGGATGACAAGTTTCCGAAATTGTTAAGTTTTATGGAAGAAGGTATGGAAGTTTTTTGCAACACATAATATTTCGTATTTCGTTCAACGTTTAAATCAATAGCGATTTTATCTACTTTCTTTTAAAGGATCCAATTTCATCCATTGTTGTCATGTTGCTATGCTTCCTTTTCTTCTCTTTCGAAATGTTTACTTGCACAGACAATACAACAAAACGCAACCTGGACATAAAGTCTTGCAAGCCTGAACATAAAGTAAGAAATTGTGTTCAGAATGATATAAAAGGTACAATACGGTCCTAGGTCTTCAGGCGAGCCTATGAACGACTAGCAACAGAAAGGTATGTGATTGGTAATCTACAATAGTTACCTGAGTTGTTTCAGCCACTTTATTAATCTTGCCTCAGTTTCAATGACGTATCAGAACGTCATGTGCGTCTTTGCCCAAACAAATTCATAACGTACTGATACGTCAAATATAGCCAAAAGGTAAATCTCATCTCAATTTCGATGACGTATCAGAACGTCATGTGCGTCTTTGCCAAAGCAAATTCATGACGTACTGATACGTCAGACGTAGCCAAAGGGTTAATGAGAGGAGGAATGGGGTAGACTCGAATTTCGACGGAAAGTACAAAATATGTCACCAGATTTGTTATACAGGTTCCAAGAAATAATGTAACGAAGGAAAACACAAGTTTGTAAAATTAGAAAATGGAAGAAATTTTTGAAAAAACAGGAAAATATGAGAACATTCATAAGCATAAATATGTATTGTAATTAAAATAACGCAGTAATTAAAATGTGCTTATACTGATTAAGCTATACATTTCTAAAAATGTATTCATTTTCATAAAGCGTTGTACCAGGATAGCTTAAAATAATCGTACCTGTACGTAAGAGGCACAACTTCCTTGACAGGCGAATGATGGTATAGGCTTTGGAACGCAACCTGGCTGTTGAAGAACGTGAATGACAGGCCTAAGAAAGCAGTCATCTCCACCACCTTGCACAGGAGTACCGCACATTATAGACCAAGTGGTAATGATTAGAAACAGGAGAACGAAAGAATCCAGAGAAATCTGACAGCATGGAGCCATTCTTATCCTTTGAAGATAGCTTAAAAATTAATTAAGAACAATAAATATTATGTGAAGATTCAAATTAATAACAAGAAGTTTTGGTGCAAAAGTTTCTTCTCCTTTATTGTGGACACATTGCTATGCTTTAAGTTACTTATATTAAACAGCAATATTGAACTTATTATGCACTAAATGCAATAAACTCAAAAGCAGATTTTCGATTTTCATTAATCATATACCGAATACAGTTATGAGATTAAATGACTATAAACCTCAATAATACCTAAGAAGACAACTATTAATGGCTGTGAAATCAATCCATTAACAATACTTAGTTATATTCATTCTTTAAGTTTGTAGAGACATTAGGTTATTTCGAAGCAGGAGACATGAAAAATGTGCATTGCCCTCGCCGGGACTCGAACCTCTGACCTCTCGGATATGCACCGAAGGCATGCTAAGAAGGCAGTAGAAATACCTAATATACTCCGCCTTTTAAAGGGCGACTGGGGTGGATCCAGTCGTCAGATCCTGGTGGCGGAGAATTATCATTCACCACCTATTTTAGTTCGGGCGCCACTGTAGAGACATTAGGTTATTTCGAAGCAAGAGACATGAAAAAGGCGTAGTGCCCTCGTCAGGACTTGAACCACTGACCTCTCTAATACGCTCCAAGTGTGCTGACCATTACACCACGATAGCATGCTAAGAAGGCGAGAGAAATACCTAATCAGTTAGGTTATTGAAATATGACAAAGCTCACGAGAGTCATCTGCCTGAAGGGAGGGATATCTCGATAGTTTCTTAGCTTAATCAATTATACATTCTAAGAGAAAATGGCTCATATTCAAGTTATATGCCATGAAAAAACAAGCAGAATTTAAACCATGCAATCAGTTTGTTTTGCCTGTGTGCTAGTTTGGGTACAGCACCTATTATTCAGCTGTACTACTCACTCGGACACTCATAAGATCCATTTTTTTTTACTATTGAGTTAGTAGTAGGCTCTATATGAGAGACGGCAAGATTATTATTAGTTGCTGTAATACTGTGCTGGATTGGAATTTTAAGGCTAGGGAAACTGCGATACCAAAGGACCCGGATTCGATTCCCGGAGAAAGCATAGTTGTAATTGTCCGTACCTTCATAGGAGGCAAAAGCGGCCCAGTTATTAGGTGACTCCATAATAAAGTGACTATCACTTCTGGCCTTAGTAGTGGCCAAGCCGAAGTCGGCTGAGTGTCCGCCGCTGGGAAAAAATATTTGTAGAGTAACCCCATGTCGGAAAGGCACTATACATTTACAAACATGCATGCCTTCTCTGGAATTTGAACCCCAGCCTTAGTAGGCTCCCCTAACCACTTTACCATCTGGGTGGCATTTTACTCTCTAACTGTCTCAATTGAATGTCCTTAAATTACGAAACTATTGTCACTTGGCTCAATTGTGAATATTTCGAATTTGTCGCTCTCGGTTGCTAAAATAATATTATAACTGGATATCCCTTATGAGCTACAACTACTACATTTATACTAGTCACGTTTTTTCTAATCAGATGCATTTTGTACTGAAATAACCGAAGTATGCCAAATAGCAGAGTGACAAAGACTTCAGCCGTTACTCATGATTAGATCCAGTTCTTTTAATTATAAACGTTTTAATCATATTTATCGGAATATCGTGTCGCTTACGTTCATTTTTATATTGCTCAAAAGCTTCTTTATTTAGTCGAAATTTCCGAATTCTTTTACTGTCCTGAAGGTACATGTCATCAACATACAAGATAGATTGAGTTTCTTGATGGCAGTCTAACAGACAACACTAATGCAGGTGATGGTTCATTTTGGATTCGATTAATGGGCTGGTTAGAAGACATTTTCTGATGCTTATTATAAAT
>KK119492.1:880435-935580 GCA_000611955.2 Stegodyphus mimosarum
CCAATGTACGAGTAGAACTGAATAAATTCTAAGAATAAAAGTAATGTAGTATTTATGGGTTGAACAATGGGGTGAAATGACTGTATCATCCTTTGGAAGTCCAAAAATAACTGACACACACATTAAGATTTATTATTTGACTTTTGAGAAGTTTTAAATGTTGTCAGTCGATAACGTCTATTAATATTGAAAATATCTAATATCATTTGGTGAGAGAATGCTTGACAAAAAAAGTGCAAAACTAATAGATAGTTACGAATGTATCTTTGCAGACTATAAAGATAAAGCACTTTTCTACGCCACGATCGAAAATGGGCTACTATGATACCAAACGGTGCGTTACTGAAAGGTTCATTCAAATATCATCCGAGATCAAACCGACCACTTAGAGAATGTGCACTAAAGTGAAGAAATATGTGATGAAAAATATACAAGCGACAGGTTTTCAGATTGCAGTGAGAGTGGGCATCAGTGACGGATGAACAGAAAACATCCTGCATGAAAAAATATAGATGGTGGAATTCTGCAGCAGATGCGAATCCATAAAGTTGATGCCAGAAATAAAAAAACCGTCAGACTGAAAGTTTTTTAAGAATTCTGTCTTTGATCAACGCCAAAAAGCCAAGCCGGCCACTCAGGGGATGTGTGCTAAAGTCAAGAAATATGCGATGGAAAACAAACGAGGGACAATTTCTCAAATTGCAGCAAACGTGTTGGTTGAATAGAAAACATTCTGAATGAAAAAATATGGATGTTTGAGGTCTGGAACAGATAAGTATCCAGAATACCGATGCCAGAAAGGAGTGGTTTCTGAACCTTGAAGGACAGACACTCAGCCAACAAGACATTTAGCCGACAAATCCATTCAGCAGACACTTCCATTTACGTGACGTATCCATTTGGCCAATAGTATATCTGTCTGACATGTCATAGTTGTCTTTGCATGAGAAGACATAGCGTAATCTGCAAGTATATCCGAAGTTTGTTTAACAAAAAGTGTCCATAAAGTGTTTTAACGAAAAGTAAAATTTAGCCGACCTGAGGTGGTTTTGGGATCACAAAAGAAGGTGTATGGAAAAAAATCCCGTTTTCTGTCTCTAGCATGGTGTGAATACAGAGTGGATTTCCCAACCGCGCGAGTTTAGGACCCAGAAATATATCTGGAAGATGTGGGTTCCATTTATTTTTAGGATAAAGGAACATCACTTGTCATTGATTATACGGCGCATATTGAAGCAAATTTAGCAAGGAATAAACCATAGTAAATACCATACAGCAATAATACTATGGGAACAACAGCACAAGCGAACCCATAAACTCAGCACAACCGTAGCAAACTCAGCGAGCAGAGGCGCAGACCACCCACAGTCCTATTCAGCAACGCGGATTTAGCTTCTTATCATATTCATCAAACCTGGCCTCAAATGACTTCTTTTTATTTCGAAATCTGAATCACAATTTTCACTGTTCATATTACAGCAATGACGATAATTTGAAGGATGTCTTACAAAGTAAAGGAATGAATTGAAAGCTGTTACAAAACGCTTGTTACTGCCGGAATCCAATATTCAAGAAATCGCTGTAGTAATGGATTTAAGTTTAATCATGCAGAAAATTAAGAAATTAAGTTCAGATATTTATATTGTAAAATCATGTTTAGCTTAAAACTTTATGTCTGGTACATTTGTATACGTCCGCCGTTTGTGTTTTCTGGCTGCATATAACTTGTTTAGCAAAATGGCATTAGTGACTTTAGTCCAGCAAATTTTATTGTTAATTAATTATGAATTTTATAAATGCATTCTATTCTTTTATATTTTACTGCTAACGTTCTTACAACAGAATTAATTGTTATTTAATAATTGACTTTACACATTATATTATTATTTCTACTTAAAATTATAACAAATTAAGCGTTTACTTTTACAGCACACATTATAAAAAGTTTTGAAATTAATGTACACATGCTTTTACATTACGTACAAATTAATTAATGACAAAGTTTAATATTTAAATCAATTACAAACATTTTTCTAAATCCAGATTGATTTTTGAAACAGGAAAGAATAATTATAAAAGTGAATTATTCTTCTAATATGTAGCAGTGAAATTGATTTCTCGTATTTTGAGAATGAGAAATTTAGTTACTTGAAGTTTTCCATCTTTCGATTATTTTTTTTTCTGTATGGAGGGAGAAACATTCAAAAGGAAAAAACATACAAAAAAATTCTCAGAACTATGGAACATACAGGATTTCCCTATACAGGCCAACAAAGTGAGTGCAACGCAGGAAATTTTCCGTAGAGTGCTGCAATGTGTGGGCTCATCATTTTCTTTCTACGTATTATACAAATAATTCATAATTAGAATTTTCGATTTTTAGAATACCTTTAAAAGTTTTCATAAACATTTGTAAAAATTTCATAAGCTGCATCTTTTTTCCTTTATAATTAATTATACTGAATGCTAAATGCAGAAATTCTTTATAATTAATTTATTAAGAATTTAGTAAAACGCAACATAAGAACAGTAATTACACGAATAAAACAAAATATTGTTGACACAAATAGAACAATATAAAATTGAATTGAATCATACAATTTTATGAGCCTAACATGGCATATGTATAGTAAAAAACAATTTTACTTAATATATTATTTCAAAAGCAGATTCTGTGAAAAGAAATTTTTATGGTGAATTGCTATTATTGTAGAAATAAGTAACTCCAATAATACTACTAAACAGTTTCAGTTATAAGTGATAATAAAGATAATTTTATTCAACATTCAACATAAAATTAAATTCCGATTCCGTAACTAAATAAATGTTTAAACCATAGAATATATGTGATTACATTAAACCGTTAAACATCTGTTTACTTAAATCATATAACAAGTGCAGCTTATATGTAAATATTTTGAAAGAGTTACTTTGACGCGATTCCAATTTGCCGACTTAATGCGAAGCGTTTCAAGTTATAAGAAGTAATGTTTATTCATTAGTAGAAGAATTGTTTCCTATTAGAAATAAGAAACATTTGTTAAACATAATAAATATTTTTATTGACAAAAATGGCAACAAAAGAATTCTTTTGTCTCATTAAACTTCTGCTAAATTAAGGACGTTCTGAAACACGAGGAATATTATAATCAAATAACGGTTAAACCGCTTTAGCTATTAATAGTTCTTGTGTTGATAGTCAGATGAACGAGATTTTATTATTCTTACGAATTATAATTTCTGAATTTCTAAAAGAAAGGGAAATGTTAAGATTAATAGTGCCCTGTTGATATGAAAACAACCCATCTGCAAATTTTGATTTTTTGCAGACTGATTGCGGGTGTTTTACTTGCACATTAATTAAGGAATTACAAAAACACCTTTTTTAAAGTATATTAATTTGATGTATTTTCATATCATGGTCTCATATCGTTATATTATAGCACCTATCTTAACTCAGATTTCGTGTTAAAATAAGAAAATTGGTAAGACGCATTTTTCTGTGTTCACAAAGCTTTAAATCCTAAAATTATGTAATTATTATTATATAGGTACTTCTTTTTGAATGTATTAATTCAAATTTTTATTTAATAACTCTCAGATGTAATAGTTACAACAAATAGTGCTATGTTAAAAAAAAGCATTTCATAAATGTTTTTGGGGACCTTTTACACAATGAAATTATGTTCTATAGAAAATTGTTTTCGCCTTTCTTTTCTTGATTTTTATAACGAAGAATTAATTTGATGAAATCTTTTTAAACAAAATGCGCTTAACCCAGGATTCGGATCATATCATATGTTATTTGGTAATACGTACGCATTATGTCTCGACTTAAATGTATTAATTGAAAAGGAATATTTCAGTGAGCAACTTATTCTGAGATTTAAGGTATTTATATGACAATTATTTCTTTTACCTATTTATTTTCCTTTGTTCAAGTTGCAATAAATCTTCAAAACGTACGTACCAGTTTTTAGAATTTCCAGATATACGGATATTGCTGTGTAATTCCTGTACATTGTCGCATATCTACAGTCAAGTAGATTTGTATGATTTCTGTCTGGAAGTATTATTCAGCTGGCACAATCAGTATTGCAACTTATTTTTCTAATCCACAAACAACAGAAATAAAATATAATAACATTTAATTAATTTTTATTCTATCTTATACCTTTCTCACTTTGCTGATGCTTCAGTTCTGAATATTACTGTATACATTTAGCTTTTTCTAATGGTACCTCGTGAAACGTTTACTAAAAATGTCGTAAATAAGTTTGAATCATGTGTAGCTTCAAAGTAACTATTTCTTGCATTTTTACATTGCCTGAGTTTTATAGAGTCATTTTGCAATTTATAATATGTTTCAAACCTCAGCTATATTACAGAATCTGCTCAAACATATTTTAAACTTACAGTCTTGCAATGGATATGTTAAATAATAAAATACGTATATTACACATATGCTCATGCATTGCATAGGGGTATTAGACAGTAAAGGGACTTCGATATAATGCACAGAAGACTCGAAATACAAGCACCACAACTGATTATGACGTGCAATGGAGTTGTATATATTTAGCATCATGCTTAGCATTTAACAAGCATATTATACAACAGGAATTTCCTTTGCTTGAGACAGTTCATTCAAGAAATGGAAATTTTCCATTACAGGCATATCACTCATGAATTCAGAGTCACCGGCTGCAACCATTAGGGCAACTTCTTGAGGTTTGATGGCAGATTCGTCAACGGCGGTGCAAGGGCGGCACATACATTCCACTGGAGCTCGAGTTACAATTTTTCTGAATCGAGGAGTTGACTTAGGACAGAATATACCAATGCTAGCTTCCCTTTCACCCATCTCCTGGCAGCACATGCAGGAACGTTCTACTTGCCAGAACTTGGACCCCGACACCTAATGAATGAATAAACAGATATTAATTAGTCTCAAATTTATCTGATTTAGCTAATACCAGTTCCAGTTACATCCTTTAAAAATTTTAAGGAGGATATGTTTTTATTGTTGGTATACTTAAATGCTTTAAACAGCTATTTGTTAGAGGATTAGAATTTGAAAAAAAAAAGAACAGTTGCAAATATTTTTATATAAATTAAAAATCTCGTTGAAAGATATCGTGATCCAAATTAAATAAAGCTAGCAAAATCTTGGTTAAAAATTAAAATGCAGTTAAAAACAATACATACTGTGCATAAAGAATGTATCTAGAAAAACGGAATGAAGGTTCGTTACTAATTAAGATATTAAGAATTTATATTTTAAAAAATGTTTTTAAAACTGAGTTTTACGACAAAAGGAAGCCATCCATACAGTTTTTCTTCCACCTTAAAAATTTATATATTTCTTGAACTTTTTTAATTGAATTTATTTATCCATTTATTTATTTTTAATTCTTATTCCTTGAATGTAATATTTTTTTAGGTTTTAATGTACTGACTTCCAGAAATTAAGGAAAATACATTTCTTTTCCAATAGCACTGAAAAACAATAAACATATAAAATTCGAATATAATTTACAGTAAGAAACGAATAAACTTTTGTAAAGATTGTAAAAGAAAGCTGTTATTCATTCCGCTAAAATATAAATGATTTTTCATGCTTATTTAACTTTCGATATAAATCTAATTTGATTATAATCTTTGAACTCATTCACACCCAAGAAACGAAAGTAAATACGAATTAAAAGACAATAAGAACATAACATTTTAGAAAACTCTTTCGAAAAGCCAGGTTCGAAGTTTTAGTCCTCAAATATTTGCTTTTCGAAGAATTACACTTTAAACAGTTGCCTGCCGAACTTCAGATTCGGGAAAATTAACTTATTGTTGTTCACTACATAATTGTACAACTGAAATATATATTTAAGAAAATATGTGCTAAAAATATTAGGAAATCTTTGCAAGATGATCAGTCGTAAGCAAGAAAGTGAAACATTATACACTCGTGGGCAAAATTAAGAGAATTTTCACCTTATATGGTATTTATGAAAAATCAATGGACAGATTGCAACAAAATTTGGCACGAAGATATATTTATAACAGAGTTAACATTCAGAAGTCATTTCATGTGCACATGATTATCAGTAGAGATCGTAGTGCAAAAATATTCAAAATCGCATTGTGGTAGCCTAATATAGGGTATGATCCCCTCTCACAGACAGACAGGACGCATAGCGTGACGGCATGCTGGGTGGGAAGCAACTTAGGAGTCCCTCCGGCAATTGATCTCACTACTTAAGCAAAGCAGTTCTCAACTCCTGGATGGATTCTCGGAGGGGGGATGGCTGGGGAGGTACATAAAATGTACCTGCCGAGAGCATCCCAGGCATGTTCTATAGAATAAAGTTCAAGAGATCTGGCGGGCCAATACATACGTCGAATATTTTCATTTCCCAGGTAATCGTCTATCAGCTGTGCCCTATGCGGAGGATTCTTTCCGTCCATTAACAGGAACCCAGGATCAAATGCGACCCTGAAAATTCTAACGCAGAGTTCTAAAATCTCTCTATACTTCATAACAATCAGAGCCTTCAGCAAACACATGCAAGGATGTGCGGTCGTAAAACAGAATGCTTGCCCAAACCATTACTCCTCAACCACCGTAATTATACTTTTCCTTGATAAGGAAGGATATTAATTGTGTTCCAGGCTCTCTGGAGATACAGGTACACCAAGAATCAGTGTCCAGTCTAAATTCCGACTCACCTGTGAAAAGCACGGAGCTCCACTGAAGTCTGATCCAAGGCAAATGTCGTCCGCACAATTCTAAAACCTCTTTCTTGTGTGTTGCAGTGAGCGGGACGTAAACAACGGGCCTCCTGGCATACAGCTGTATCTCATGAAGCATTCCGGGAACTATGACTTGGTTCCAATGGCACATACAGCTCACGTTAGAACTGCGAATCTGTAACAGTTCTGCGTCGCCGCGCTGAAAGTGCCACATAATGATTCTAGATTATTAAGAACGTCGTTATGGATGTTGGTCTACCTTGTCCAGGTCTTTTTGATATAGATGCAGTGTCCTAAACTATTTCCGCAAATTCTATTCTCCGTAGTCAACTACGTTTGTGACTTGCATACCTCCAACCTTCCGACTTTTTCCTGTCTCATTCCATCATTCATACGCTCGCGACTACTCATTTTTCCTTATAGCTTATAAAATTTACGCAACTCTTACGAGAAGCACGGCGAATATCGTGAAGGAGTACGAGCCCGCGAATTGCCGAATCTTGAAATTTTAATCTATGGCAGTTAGGTAGTCTTCGAGCCAGGGGCCTTTACTACCATAGAATACGTTATTCCATGATGGATATCATTTTTGGTCATCTTACTCCCCGCCAGATGGTGGCACATGAGCACTAAAGTGCAGAAGTGCTGTCGTAGAAAACAACAATTATTATGATGGGATAATGCAATTATATGGCTGCTGAGGTTGTTGAGGAGCATCAGTGCACTATTTTGAAGAGCTAAAAATACACATATTATCATCATAACAATAAATAAATGTTTGGTTGGCGAACTGAAAGTTTCTCTACTGGATCCCAATTACTGTAAGAGTTCCAAGTATTGACCTGCTTGGGCAGGAATTGCCGAAAGCCCTTCGTGCTATTACATCACCTTCCACAGTCACTGCACCGCAGATAAGTGTACGCTTCGGTATTCCTCTGAATATTTGTATAATTTTTCGGCGGCGTAAATTGCAGTTCTGGTTCAATACTTTTCGTAAAAATAGACATAATTTGCAAATTATCTTAATTCTGAGCACGAGTGTATTTATATTTTCGTTTCTTAATGAACCTTTAATTTCTTAAGAACGATAATTTTTTTCCTTCGGAAGAAATTCTGTATTTTCACAAACTTAGTAATGCACACCAAGTTTCACATTGGAATTCTCTTTGGCGGGTACTCGTGATCTGCACTATGATACTGCGGAGCTCGCTGTTAGGAAATTTTCAATAAACTGTCTCCTGGTTAAAGAGATTTCTGAACTGTCCATTAATGGGGAGCGTTCGGCAAAATAATGTTTCAGTTAACCGAAGTTCTACCGAATTACAAATGCTCTTGCACTAAATTTTACGAAGGCGGTATTATGAAATTTTCAAAAGAGAGGCTTTTGTTGAAAAGACAAAAAGGTATTTAAAATCTTTGTTTCAAGATTAGTAAATTAAAAATAGCTGCAAATCGGAAAATTTTGATATTAATAGTACAGTAGTAAAAAAAAAGCCTTCAAACGTGCAGAAAAGAAATTCTGAAATTCAAATTAAAGCAAAAATTCATATTTAGATTTACAGATTGTCTTTGCTTTTGAGGTGGAGGGTCTCGATATATATTTTTCATGCCGTTTTCCTTTAAAAAAAGGAAACACGAAATGAAGAATTTTAAGTAAACGGTATATTTGAGTTGGAGAACCAGTATCTCAAGCTGCACTTCAATTATATGTGCAGGTATGCTAGTAAGTTTGCGCATGAAATTGTATTTAATATTTGTTATGGTATGCGGAAAGAAAAGACTATATTATAGAGCAGACTCCTGCAAACTAGACATAATGTTGATAAGAAGGATGACAAGTTTCCGAAATTGTTAAGTTTTATGGAAGAAGGTATGGAAGTTTTTTGCAACACATAATATTTCGTATTTCGTTCAACGTTTAAATCAATAGCGATTTTATCTACTTTCTTTTAAAGGATCCAATTTCATCCATTGTTGTCATGTTGCTATGCTTCCTTTTCTTCTCTTTCGAAATGTTTACTTGCACAGACAATACAACAAAACGCAACCTGGACATAAAGTCTTGCAAGCCTGAACATAAAGTAAGAAATTGTGTTCAGAATGATATAAAAGGTACAATACGGTCCTAGGTCTTCAGGCGAGCCTATGAACGACTAGCAACAGAAAGGTATGTGATTGGTAATCTACAATAGTTACCTGAGTTGTTTCAGCCACTTTATTAATCTTGCCTCAGTTTCAATGACGTATCAGAACGTCATGTGCGTCTTTGCCCAAACAAATTCATAACGTACTGATACGTCAAATATAGCCAAAAGGTAAATCTCATCTCAATTTCGATGACGTATCAGAACGTCATGTGCGTCTTTGCCAAAGCAAATTCATGACGTACTGATACGTCAGACGTAGCCAAAGGGTTAATGAGAGGAGGAATGGGGTAGACTCGAATTTCGACGGAAAGTACAAAATATGTCACCAGATTTGTTATACAGGTTCCAAGAAATAATGTAACGAAGGAAAACACAAGTTTGTAAAATTAGAAAATGGAAGAAATTTTTGAAAAAACAGGAAAATATGAGAACATTCATAAGCATAAATATGTATTGTAATTAAAATAACGCAGTAATTAAAATGTGCTTATACTGATTAAGCTATACATTTCTAAAAATGTATTCATTTTCATAAAGCGTTGTACCAGGATAGCTTAAAATAATCGTACCTGTACGTAAGAGGCACAACTTCCTTGACAGGCGAATGATGGTATAGGCTTTGGAACGCAACCTGGCTGTTGAAGAACGTGAATGACAGGCCTAAGAAAGCAGTCATCTCCACCACCTTGCACAGGAGTACCGCACATTATAGACCAAGTGGTAATGATTAGAAACAGGAGAACGAAAGAATCCAGAGAAATCTGACAGCATGGAGCCATTCTTATCCTTTGAAGATAGCTTAAAAATTAATTAAGAACAATAAATATTATGTGAAGATTCAAATTAATAACAAGAAGTTTTGGTGCAAAAGTTTCTTCTCCTTTATTGTGGACACATTGCTATGCTTTAAGTTACTTATATTAAACAGCAATATTGAACTTATTATGCACTAAATGCAATAAACTCAAAAGCAGATTTTCGATTTTCATTAATCATATACCGAATACAGTTATGAGATTAAATGACTATAAACCTCAATAATACCTAAGAAGACAACTATTAATGGCTGTGAAATCAATCCATTAACAATACTTAGTTATATTCATTCTTTAAGTTTGTAGAGACATTAGGTTATTTCGAAGCAGGAGACATGAAAAATGTGCATTGCCCTCGCCGGGACTCGAACCTCTGACCTCTCGGATATGCACCGAAGGCATGCTAAGAAGGCGGTAGAAATACCTAATATACTCCGCCTTTTAAAGGGCGACTGGGGTGGATCCAGTCGTCAGATCCTGGTGGCGGAGAATTATCATTCACCACCTATTTTAGTTCGGGCGCCACTGTAGAGACATTAGGTTATTTCGAAGCAAGAGACATGAAAAAGGCGTAGTGCCCTCGTCAGGACTTGAACCACTGACCTCTCTAATACGCTCCAAGTGTGCTGACCATTACACCACGATAGCATGCTAAGAAGGCGAGAGAAATACCTAATCAGTTAGGTTATTGAAATATGACAAAGCTCACGAGAGTCATCTGCCTGAAGGGAGGGATATCTCGATAGTTTCTTAGCTTAATCAATTATACATTCTAAGAGAAAATGGCTCATATTCAAGTTATATGCCATGAAAAAACAAGCAGAATTTAAACCATGCAATCAGTTTGTTTTGCCTGTGTGCTAGTTTGGGTACAGCCCCTATTATTCAGCTGTACTACTCACTCGGACACTCATAAGATCCATTTTTTTTTACTATTGAGTTAGTAGTAGGCTCTATATGAGAGACGGCAAGATTATTATTAGTTGCTGTAATACTGTGCTGGATTGGAATTTTAGCCATGAAATGAGTTAGAGTCATGAGTGATTCAATAACGTATTCCGAATACTATGAAAAAAAAAAACAGTCTTATTTCACTTAGTCCCTTCAGAATGGGAAATTTTTTTAAATAGATGCAAATTCTAAACTCCTTAACAATAGTCATAACTTCACTGAAATTAGTCCATCCAGAATCAGAATCGCAGTTCATGATTAAGAAATCTATCCGATCATATAAAAACAAACAATTTTACTCCCTGCTGTTGTTGTCTTGTCCATGAATTTCATGGAAGAAATGTTGCCAGAACCTCAAGGGGGTTGGGCTTCTATTTCTATCTCAGTTTGAGGGAGAACATCTCAGCGGGTGGTCCGAAGATCTCCCACGCCTCTTCCCTACTACCAATCCACACGAGAGGACTTCCAGCTCGCCATATATTTATAGAGAAAGCCACCACCCAGACGGTATAGTGGCTAGGGAAGACGACTGCGATACCAAAGGACCCGGATTCGATTCCCGGAGAAAGCATAGTTGTAATTGTCCGTACCTTCATAGGAGGCAAAAGCGGCCCAGTTATTAGGTGACTCCATAATAAAGTGACTATCACTTCTGGCCTTAGTAGTGGCCAAGCCGAAGTCGGCTGAGGGTCCGCCGCTGGGAAAAAATATTTGTAGAGTAACCCCATGTCGGAAAGGCATTATACATTTACAAACATGCATGCCTTCTCTGGAATTTGAACCCCAGCCTTAGTAGGCTCCCCTAACCACTTTACCATCTGGGTGGCATTTTACTCTCTAACTGTCTCAATTGAATGTCCTTAAATTACGAAACTATTGTCACTTGGCTCAATTGTGAATATTTCGAATTTGTCGCTCTCGGTTGCTAAAATAATATTATAACTGGATATCCCTTATGAGCTACAACTACTACATTTATACTAGTCACGTTTTTTCTAATCAGATGCATTTTGTACTGAAATAACCGAAGTATGCCAAATAGCAGAGTGACAAAGACTTCAGCCGTTACTCATGATTAGATCCAGTTCTTTTAATTATAAACGTTTTAATCATATTTATCGGAATATCGTGTCGCTTACGTTCATTTTTATATTGCTCAAAAGCTTCTTTATTTAGTCGAAATTTCCGAATTCTTTTACTGTCCTGAAGGTACATGTCATCAACATACAAGATAGATTGAGTTTCTTGATGGCAGTCTAACAGACAACACTAATGCAGGTGATGGTTCATTTTGGATTCGATTAATGGGCTGGTTAGAAGACATTTTCTGATGCTTATTATAAATATTTTTAATTTCTATTGTAAGTATTCCTTGAAAGGAGTTTCTAATGTCATTCTTTATGGAAAGAAACTTTCTTTGAGTACTTGGTATCATGGTTTAAGCCATGATATATTATTTACTTACACCTCAGTCTTGACCAACGCTAACTTAATGAAGGATACTTTTGTAATTTCTGAAATGCTAAGTTCTGCTGAAGTATTCGAAGAGAAACAAATTTCACACAAGCAAATTTTCTCATGCGAGTTTACTCAGAAGTTTTCAATAAAGATTTATTTGTTAAAATATAAATGCTGTATGAGGAAATTTCATTCATATATGTATAAAAGTCAGTTTAAGTTTGCAATGTTTCTAACTACTTTATCTACGCTTAATTTGATAGAAACCTTGTTGAATTATGTAGCGACTTCTGGCTCCAAGTGTGTAAATGAAAACGTCCAGAGAAGGGTTAAACTTACCCTTTTTCTCAAACTAAAAACACAGATGACCCCTTTCTCGGGCTTACAGAAAAGCCTTCACTTGGGCTTTAACTCAAGATAAGGAAATAAGAAGCTAATCTAATGCTAAACTAAACTGATCTTAGCTGAAGCTGTAGAGAACTATCTAACGTAGTTGTCCCTTAATTAAATTAACAGGCGAATATCAGCAGACACATTCAATAAGATTGAGCATAGTTAGCTTTAAACAACGAAGCAATCTGACGGCAAACGGACACCACTAAGGACTCTTAAGCTCTTCTGCTGAAGTAATCGAAACCTTCTTTTAAATACTCTGTAGAGTTCCTCACTTTTATTCTGTCAGATTAAGTGTCGTGGAACCTAGTGAATTGCTAAGCAAATAATCGCTTAAGAACCTTAACTCAAGAAGGGTTAATTACCCATTATTTGCTCAAAATAAGATTAACAATCGGCCACTTTCTTTGGGCGTACAACAAAGCCTCCACTTGGGCTTAAAATGTAAGAAATAAGAACTAACTAATGACTAACTAAGAGATTTAGCCGAAGCTAACGCAATTCTGAAGTAGTTGGCCGGTAATATTTAAGTTAGCCAGCGAACTATCAAAAGGCACGTAATACGGCCAAGCGTAATAACAGCTTAGACAGACGTAGTCCAAAGGCAAACGCACCCTACTCAGGAATCCTAACTCTCTCTGTCCAAGTCGTTGGAACTTGACTTAAATACCATTCTCCTTCTCATTTGCATTTAACGCGATTCTAAAAACTCGCTCTGATAGGGAGTTGTAAGTTGAAGCTAGGTAAGATAGGAAAGATGTATTAACTTTAAAATAGCTGTTATAAAATTAAAATATACCTTACAACTTTTTCTACCTCATTTATATGCAACGCGATACTAAAAACTTATTCTGGCAGGGAATAGCAGGTGGGAAACGAGAATAAACGGTACAACATGTTTAAAAATTAAAATAACTGTTAGAAACTTAAAATAATCCCTACAAGCTTACAAATTTTATCTGCTGGGAAATTCGTTAAACTTGATTTATTATTTGTCATAGAACAAATGAAATAAGAAATTGATAAGTAAATAAGAATAAAGTAAGTAAAGAATAAATTGATAAGTAATAATAAAAGTAAATAAAGAACTAATGATATAACCGCTGATTGTAAAGCTGTTGTATTACATTATTATCAATACATAGAAAACGATTTTAATAAATATATAATAAATCATGATCATTATAAAAAAGATTTAGGAAGACGAAATGCGATTGCTTAAAAAGATAATAATTACTAATTAAAAATTCTTTGTAAATATTCAACCAATTTCATTTTCTTGTTATAATACTATTTTGTAAGAAAAGCACTTTTACTGACACATAAAATTTATATGAGGTTGTAAGCGTTGTAAGAGAGAAACCTGTATACTATCCATGCAATTGTATACTCAACCAAATTAAAGACAGTTAAATGAAGAGGGGGGAAGAAGTCATGCAAATTCTTACATTTATTTGCCAGTTGTGATAACTATGTTTACTTAAGCACGTTTTCGTGTTTAAATACTACATCTCTCAAAATCGTTTTTAGAAAAATTCAGCAACTCAGTCTTTTGTCTTGTTAGTTTTTGGAATATTTTGCTTAAATTATAGCTGCTCATGCTTTTTGGTTTGCTTTATTTAATTGAAAAACATTCTCTCTCGCAAATATTTATCTCTTATGCTATAAGCACTTCTTTTTCTAAATCACCTGTTTTCTTTAAAGATAATTTACACTCTTTAACTATCTTTTTAATTCTCTTTAACTATCGTCTGCATCATGTATAGAACGCAGAAAATATGAATGCGGATCCTCATTCATGCGTAACTGATGTCATATATAAAACAGGACAATTTAAATTATGTAATAAACAGATCATTCTTTATACATGAAAATATTCTTGTAAAATTACACTTAATCCATTATAGTTTATTATTATTCACTAAATTTGTGAGCTGCAAGCTGAAATAATCAGATATGTAAAAATAAAATCAGTGAAATAACTTTAATTCTTACTTAGCCAAAAGCATCTTTTTAAAACTTACCCGTATTCAAGCAACTTTCGGAGAACCTTTTACGAAAGTCTCCCTGCCTGTCTGAAGTGAAGCTAATAAAATGCAACACAGTTCTGTTGCCAACATTAAAATGCTAAGTGCAGCCTTTTTTCAGTCGAGTGAAAAAGGGTAAAATTGCTTCTGCTTTTACTTACATAAATATTTTTTGTGGCCGCCTGCTGGGAATTGATTTCAAAAGCTTGATTGGGTGGAGTTTAGGCACTGTGGGAGTAATGGCTTTGTTGAGTTAGAATTTAGCAGCATGCAGCGTTAGACTTCTTGTAGAAAAAAAGAAGTTTTTATCCCTAACATCATATTTTATTTTTTAAAATTTTAGACACATAGTTGAAAACTCTGAAATACTGAAATCTAATTTTCAAAATAAAATATTTTACTCGCAAGTTTTATTTGAATATCAATTCATCAGACATGATTAATATAAGTAGTCATACAAAGTTTGTCGTAGCAAACATTATTTAAAACTTTGATTTCATTCCATATAACTTGCAGGCATCCTATTTGTTTCTAACTTCTATTTCTAAAACCTTTAAACTTCTGGTAATACGTTTTGTGTTTTATAATTAAATACAGAAGTCTGAGGTAGATTTATGTCACAAAATATTGTTATTTAGTAAAATATTAGTGAAAACAGCAAGTTATTCCTGCTTTAATTTTAACTGAAATAATTTGAAAATTATAACTGAACTATTAGTTTTTACTCAAAGGGGCGTTAGCCCAAAAGGGGCAATAGTTTCAAAATGGCATTTTGCGTCGAATCACTATAAACGGCTGTACCACTTTTCTGATTGTTTCCACCAAATATTATCAACCTGTATTATATTTAAAGAAATTAAATAATGAAGAATCTGAATATACGTATGTTTCTCGCATTGTGAAAAAACAACGACTTTTAGAGCCATCAAATTTTCAATGAAGTACTCCTCCATCCCAGCATGGGTACCTGGAAGCCAGAATCTTTAATTTCGAATTTGTTTAATTATCTATTTCCTATTTTTTAAACTTTAACGAATTTTTTATTAAGAAATTCAAAGACCTAAAAGTGAGCAGTGGCAACACTTGGAATAAAATATTTTTATCTCCAGCGCGTAAGATTGTCTATCGGAAATTCTTAAGATTGGATGTTTTTTAAAATATTTTTGCCCAAATTCTCTCGAAACGTATATGTATGTGTAAGTGAAAAAACAAAAAACGCCCGTTTGTGCGTAATATAAGAATATGAAAGCTTTAAAATTTTTTCCCCGTAACGGAGGACACTTGCCTATTCGACAAGGGCCAGTCCTAAGAATCGCTGCCCATTTTATTCTGGAGGTATCTAATAAGCGTCCACCGTTACCTCCTATGAGGGTACAGACAGTTACAACCATGTCTTCTCCGGGATTCGAACCAGGGCCCTTTGGTATCGCAGATAGGTTTTCTGACCACTAAACTGTCTGGGCAGCATAATTGAATTACTATTTTTTTCTTTTAATGCAATAGCACGCTAAAGCATTTATCAGAAATAGGCCAAATCCTTCGGTCATTTAACTATCTCACTATAGAGAACGTTTCGTAGGGACAATAAGGACTAGACTGATATTGCACCCTCAAGAAGAGGGGAATGACATATTTAACTAACCGAGTTTTACCCGAGAGATCAATCCTACGACTTTAATTTCATCCCAGTGGCAACGTCTCCTAATTGATATACGTTTCAATGCAGCAAATACAACTGGAGAAAGAAAATTGAATTGTAATAAAACAAATAGTGAAAGAAATGATCGTTTACAGTTTTATTTGAGACACATCAGTTCATTTTAGCTGTACATAATTTATATAATTGTACATAATTTCTAATGCCAGTAGACAAGTTTTATCATTTCAAATCCAAAAGAGATATTCCGAAATTAGAGAGCATAGCATAGGAAAGCTTTGAGCCTATTGAAGTTATGTTACGTTAAGTGAAGGAACTTGCGTCTTCACTGCAAAATTTTCGAGCGTGGTTTTAATGGCTTCAAAATATATTTTCGCCTACCTTTTGTCTTTCTGTCCCTTCGGAATAACGCATATTATTGAGCATAGCTACAGAATCTATTCACATGCCATTCAAAATATTCTTACTGAATCTTAACTGATACTGGTTCTATATTCTAATCTAGAAAAGTGTGAGAATTGGGTAAAATGTTAAAGTAAAGATTGATAAAAATAAAAAAATAATAATAAACTATTAATCACGCCTTGTGTACCGCTTCAAATAGAACTTTCAAGGGGTCAGTATTTAAAACTTTAAACCGGGAGATTAATGTGTGCCCAAAAGATTATATAGATTATAAGAACATGCAGAGAACTATAGATTCTAAGCATATATATGCTTATAATCTGTTGTTACTATATTAAAATACGTCACTTTTGAAAACTACATAACCATTTAGATTTTAAAAATTTTGCAATGTCAAAATTTTGTAAAATTTCGAACAGTGACTGAAGAATAGTGATCTAAAGTATAAACTCCTATTTATGCAACATGGGTTTATACATGAGTTTTAAAAATTTCTCATGGATAATTTAATTGCTATTAATATAAGTTGTAATATAATTTTACAACTTATATTAATATAAGTCATATTAATATAAGTCAATATTAATATAAGTCACGCATTAGAATTTTAAATGGAATCATTCTTTTGTTTGGAAGACTTCGTTCCTCAGCCCAACCTGGGATAATGGTTAGGGACTCCTACCGCCGTACCGGAGTACACGTGTTCGAATTCCGGAGAAAGCACGGAATTTGTAAATGTATAGTGTCTGTGCGGTATGGGGATACTCTAACTATGCTGCAAGCCGAAAATTCTCTTGAGAGGCTGGTGGTAGGGAAAGAGGGGTGGGAAGCGGGGTGTTGTTCTTCAAAATGGGAGGCGAAAGTGAGCAAAGTTGCATTGTCATCTAGATGGTGTTCGAGAAGGTTACCAACGACAGGCGCAATATTGACACCTTGCGAGGTGATGATTTCGTGGTGGGATAAGCCATAAACACACACCTACACACACACACACACACACACACACACACACACACACACACACACACGTTTACAATAATACATTTACATATATAATAAAGAGTTCCATAATTTTCATCCTATGCTAATATGCATTTACATGGTATTTTTAATGCAATTAAGTATAAAATTTTAAAAAAAAATCTGAAAGGCTTCAGATTGAAATTACGTCCAAAGGGGCGTTTTTTTTAACATTTTGTGTGTTAATTTTATTTATTAAATATCACGTTCTTCGTATCTCACGTATCACGTTCAGTTAAAGAACAATATCGCAAAATAATTTTAACTGAGCATATCTTTAGAATTTCTGATATACAGTACCACGCATTGGAGACAAAAATGTTTTTTCTTACAACGTTGCCATTGCTTACTTTAAAATCCTTGAGTTTATTAATAAAAAATTCTTTAAAGTTTTACAAAATATGAAATCGATAATAAAAGAAATTCCAAATTTCGAAGTTGGGCTTCCAGATGCCCATATTGGTAGCAGGGTTACGTCATTCAAAATTTGATGGCTCTAGGTACCGGCGTTTTATCACAATGCGAGAAACATACATACATTTATGCACATTCTTCATTATTTAATTTCATTAAATATAATACAGGGCTGCAATATTTGGTGGCAACAATTTAAAAAGTGAACCGACATTTAATGTTTCCGATGCAAAATCGCAAAACGAAAACAATAGTCCTTCAGGGACAACGCCCCTTTGGACTAAAAAAACTGACATCATTGCAGATATTTGCTTAACAGCTTACCAAGCATTTTAGAAATATGTCCTGAAAGTATATAAAAGAGCAAATACGTCTTCAGCAATCTTATTCTTTAATAGAATTTTTTAACTATTGTATTTCATTTCTTATAAAAATCTAGTTTCCTAGAAAAATAACTATAGCTTATTTTCGAACAATAGATAATATTAATATGCAGAGAATTTGACTGCAGGATTCTTTTCAAAAAATAATACGAAACGAAAATAGCAGACATTGTACATAGCAAACGGTTTCAAATTTAAACCTCCTTTTTTTTTCATTTTCTTAGTATGTTACAAAGAAATGCGTTTTTGCGTTATTTCAATATATAGTTACGTATAATAAGAAGAAAATACTTTGTTATGGCTGCATTCAAATACAGGAGCGGGTGATACGAACAAATCCTGTGGATACAATCCAAATTCGCTTCTTCTGGAAAATCTTTAAAATAGTCAGTATTCGTATACACGAAAAAATACTTTTTATGTGAACGAAATCCAATTTCCTGAAATCATTGAATTGTTTTTCTGAATATGCACAAAATATTTCTCTTTTTATACATTCACTCTTTTTTATAGCCTGGCATCATTATTTTTGACAGATAATGTTATTTAGATAATTCTTTGAAAAACGCTGTAAAACATCCAGTAGAGAATGTCTTATCATCTTTAAAAATATGAGTTGAAATGCGACTAAAAGTAGCGTATCCTGAGGCTGTGTAAGAAAACCATTAAGATAAAAGCAATTCACGTAAAAATTAAGGCAATAATCTCAAATTGAAATTGCATGTGGGCTCAGTACAAGATCTGAAACCAGCCAGAATTATTTTAAAGAAAGTATATAAGGTATTTCTCCCTTCTTCGCATGCCTTCGGGGGTGTAGTGGTCAGCACGCTGGACGCGCATTCCAGAGGTCCGTCGTTTGAGTCCCGGCGAAGACGTTGCTCATTTTTCAATTCTCCTGCTTCCAAATAACCTAATGACTCTACAAGTGGCACCCGAACCAAAAAAGGTGGTGGATAATGATTCTCCACCACCAGGATTTGGCGATGTGGGCTCCCAATCTCCGGTCCTCTTTAAAAGGGGGAGTATGTAAGGTTTTCTCCCACCTTCTTCGCATGCCTTTGTGGTGTAGTGGTCGGTAAATTTAGGTAACTAAATATTTACAAAACTAAAACTAAAAATAAATCTGAAAGGTTTCAGATTTTAACCTTCGCCCAAAAGAATTCGTTAAACGACGTTCTCGCTGAGTTTGCAGTCTACCAGACTGCTGCTGCCCTCCTCCAGCTAACTCATTTCTTTTTGTCTTTTTAGCTTTATTATTAAGCATCATTTCCTGCCCACTTATGCCGTATGCTATTCAACAGCAAAATTATAAAAATTTTAAAAGCAGTATGTGTTTAGAATTCCCGATGAAGTGTTAAATGTTGGCACATATTTTCTATACTTTTTTCAGTCTTTTCACTAGCTTGCAAAACTTTTCGTACCTTTTTATTATTAATATTTTTTGTGTTACATTTATTAATTAAATATCATGCTCTTCGCACTTATACCACATAAAATTCCGTTGAATAGCAAAGTCACAAAATATTTAAATGCTGCATATCTTTAGAATTTCCGATATACAGTTTCTCGCACTGGATGTCAAATTGCTTTAATAAGTACAGTGCTGTCATCGCTTTCAAATTGTTGATTTTGTTAAAAATTCATTAAAAGTTTACACAATATGAAATATAAAATTTAAAATTCATAATTATGGCTTTCAGGTGCATATGTTCGGGTGGAAGACTATGTCATTGAAAATTTGACTGCCCTAGGTTCTGTCGGTTTTTCATAGTACGAGAAACATATATATATATTCATGCAGATTCTTCACTATTTAATACAGAGAAATAATATTTCATGGTAACAATTTGAAAACTGATTCAGACATTTAATGTGATTAATGTTAAATTCATTTAATGTTAAATTCCGTTCTCAGACTAATAGTACATTCGAGCTAATGCTTTTTAGGACTAATAATATTAAAAAAAAATCAAATTTATATTTATTTAATAATATACAATTAACAATGCGACAATAAACAAATAGAAAAGCCTTACACAGAGAATCCAACTCATATTTTTCATTTCGGTTTGAATCGAGGGCGGCTGCTATCTGCCTTTAATTAATCTACTTATAAATTATACACTTTTATATATGGAATAAAATTAATCTGAATAATTTGAGAATTAATTATTATAACTAAAAGGAATTTTTAATTATAATAATTATTGAGTTTTCAGGTCTTAATGTTTAGAAATTAAATAATTCAGCAGTTATTATAATTAAAATATCTTAAGAGTTAATAACAAGTTGTAACTTAAGGACACTACCTGCAAAGGAAAATGATTGATTTATTAACTAAACTATTACAGAGACCTATCTATTGCTTTTTAGAAATATTTCAAGAAAATACTTAAATTTAGAAAATTAAAAATATTTAATTGATTTAGTTTTGTATAATTCCTGACACTATTGTTATAATTTAGATCAAAATTAATTGTTTTAACAGGACTTTTCCTAATTTTTCTTTCTGAAATTATATTTGGGATATAAGGGAAATGTACTAATCTAGAAACTAAATAACAATAACTGTTCTTAAACATAGCTATAGTTTAGTACTTCATAAACTATAATATATGTAATTATGTTAAAGCTTCAGCCAACTAAATAGGGAAACTAGTTTATCTGATTTTGAGCAGACTGAGTAATTAAAAACTCAAATATGGAACATAAGTTTTCAACCATCTCATTAGAGCCTACATAAAATAAATTAGTTTCTGTTACGTTAATAATTTTGAATTTTGTGGGAAAATTAATAGATATTTCTAACAGTTAAATCACAGCACAACTAACATCATTTACGATATATCCAATTTTTTCGAATTAATCGCAATTTATATTCGTGTTTTTCCTTTATCATAATCCATAATCAAGCTGGATTTCATAAAAAGAATAGGTTTGTTCAGATAATTTTAGAGTCGAGATTTTTGATTATGTCAAAGCACATTATGGTTATCTGCTTAGAAAAGGATCCTTTTCCGCAATAAGGTAATTTCTGAATGCAATTTTCATAAATAAATTAAATAGCTTCTTAATAATTATATTTACTGTTGAAAAAAAAACTGTTGAATTTTATTTTTGTCATAATTGTCGTTTCAAAATACTAAAGCAATAAGAAAAAATGAAGATGACAAGTGCATGTTGAATGTTAAGAGCACTGTAGTTTAAAATGAATGAATAATAAAGAAAGAGAGGGAAAACTCACAATGCTCTAGAAAATGTCTATATCGAAAGTTTTCGGAAATTTCGACTTCTTTTCGAAATATTGTTAGCATTAGAAGGAGCTTACCTACAGATCCATCCAAGAGGTGCAAAACATTATTGGAGTTTCTAATAATATTCGCTCTACCGGAAAGTTCTGCCCGTTTTTGGAATAAAACAAAATACAAATTGTTCTTACCACCAATAAACTTTATTAAATACTGTAATTGCCATTATTATTAATGACTTCTTGAGGGCAATTTGTATATCCCATTTTTGAAAATTGTTTTATCTTTTAAAAAACTGAACCAGTGCTTGTTTGGTGTCTTCTCCATCTTTTAATTTTTTGCTCCTCAAAAAATTTTGTAAGGACAAAAACAAGTGATAGTTGGAGGGTGCTAAGTCAGGGGAATATGGTGGATGCCACAGAATTTATCAGCCTAGTTCTGCAACCTTATGAACCAAAACAGCATATGGCCTGGCATTATCATGATGCAGTATTATGCCCTTCCTATTGAACACCGCCAGCTTCTTTTCTCTCGATGCTTCTTTAAATTATCCAGTTGCTGACAATAGTTCTCCGAAATGAGCATTTCGTTCGGTTTTAAAAGCTCGTAATGTATTGATCTTCGAATGTCCCACCATATATACAACATTTTCTTATTCAAAGTCCAATTTGGTTTAGAGGTGGAAGGGTTTGGTTTACGGGGTTCACAATATGTCCTTTTTCTTGCGATGTTTTCGTGGGTAATCCACTTTTCATCCTTAATTATCCGGTTTAAGAAGGGCTTGATTTTGTTCCAAGCAAAGAGAGATGTGCATTTGATGACTCGATGATCCAAATTCTTCTGACTTAATTCAGGTAGTACGCTTCCGAATATGGTCCGAAATGGTCTGCTGAGCTGAATTAAGCCTTTCTGCGATCTCCGATGTTTCTGGAAAAGGATCTTGCTCCAACATGGTTTTAACAACATTGTCGTCGATGAAAAATGTCGCCCAGAACGTGGCTTATCAGAAAAGTCGAAATGACCTGTTTAAAATGTTTCGAACCATCTTCTGCATGTCGTATCAGAAACTGTACCTTCACCAAACACTTTCAGTAAATTTCTACGTGCTTCTGTAGCATTTCTTCCTTGTTGAAATTCGTATAAAATACAGTGGCGTAAATGACCTTTATTAGATGCCATGGGTACATTATTGCTTCACACTTAAAATTAACGTGAATCAACTTTGTTTCAGTTAATTTGCTTCATCAGTATGTATACATTAAGTGACAAAAATAGAGAGCCGAACAATGCTTAAAATGTGCTTACGTGTCGAAAATTATTGTCATAAAAACGGACAGAACTTTCCGGTAGACCGAATATATTTTGCAAACAGTTACAGTTAAGCTGTTCCGTTTGTATGCTGTACTGATAGAACGATTAGGATATCGGTTAGGCCCATTAATGTTAAACATGCTGGACTGCGGACGACACAATATTCCATTTTCAGATATAGGCTCATCCATAAATTTTTGCAAATGACAATTCCTTTTTTTTGGTCGGAAAACATCTCGAAGAGGAATTCCTAGGTAATGAATGGGCAGCGATGAAAATTTAGTCATCATTTGCGCTTTGTAAATAATAAAAAGTGCGCTTTTTGGTTTGGATACTTTTACAAAAATAACCCCTTTTATGTAGTTGTTCGATGCCTACATTCATTATATTGCCATCCAATTACATCACATTAGACAATGCCCCGTGTTAGTTTAATTAAAGCATTCATCAGCAAATTTGAACAAACTAATTCCATCGTAAAACTTGGGGGGGGGGGAATGCCGTGAGTGCATTTCACTAATATGTGCAGTGAAATTTCTCATGGTGACCATAAACGTGATTGCCATCAAAAGTGACCAACATTTCTGGGAACATAATAAATATCCCTAGAAAGCATAATTAACAGTTATATTCTCTAAGGTCTAAGGTTAACAGACCACATTACTACAATAACATCGTTTACTACAATAACATCGTTAACAGACCACATCATCACTACGATATCATCGATTGGAATTGTGATTGATGGTCTAGATGAGGTTTCATTGCAATAACAAGGCAGTTAAAATGGTACATATAAAACGTTTTCAAGAGTTGGCATTAATTATTTGAAACAATGTTATTTTTAATATATAACTTATATTAATAATTCCCAAATTTTTTTAACATGAATTTTATATTAATTTTCGGAAAATGTTTTGCTAAAGTGTAGTGTAGATAGATTAACAGAAAGAATATTATTGTAAGGTATTTTCTTCCTACATATTGATTGCCTTAATGCTGTAACTTGAAGCACATCCATCTAGCAATCGGAAATGCAGGAATTCAAATTCTGGCGAAGGCATCGCTGATTTTCCATGTTCGCTAACTCCTAAACGGCCTAATGACTCTACATTAATAATACATTGTTTAAACTAATTATTTGAATAAATGACGTTATGAATATATAGTTTGTATGAATTATTTGAGAAAAAATGTTAATAATATATAATTTCTATTAATTATTTGAAATAATGGTATTTTTCTTCCTTTCTTTCATTTACCAAATTTTTTTGCTTTGGGCTATTTTTGGCTTAATCAAAATCAAAAGACAGAAAAAAATTTGCTTTTACATGAGAATGTTTGTGGGCTTCTTCATGATGAACGATTCAATTTTTGTGAAATTAATGTGAGAACCGAAGTATGTATTACCCCAATAAAAACTGTTGGGAAAATTTTTATCATAAAAAGAAAGTTATATCTCAAGTACAAAACATATGCTTAGTAATTTATTGTTGTGTGCGTACGGGTTCGGTATGGATTGAATGCACAAGTCTTTAAAAAGTTAACAAAAATTTATTCTTTTCACAAGAAACAAATCAAAATGCTGAAATATTTCTTCAGAGATATTAGTACAATATCACAATATCTCAAACGTTAAACAGAATTCACTTTAAAACAGATAGACTAATTCTATCCCACAGCGAAATCGCTACAATCAATAACAGCATTAAGTGAACAAACAGCAGTTCGCTTTAAACAGCTACAACTCCTACTGAGATGAAGTGTTTCAATTCGGCTTTTATAAGCTTTTTAATTATCACTAGAACAATCTCGATTGTTCTAGATTTTTCTGGATGGCAGCAGTAATTACGAGATATTTATTTATTAAATATGAAATACACGCGCTCTTTTATTTTTATTTTTCCGACGTAGCTTTCTTTTCAAAAATCGTCTGCGTGGCATGGGAAAATAAAGCAATTTTAATGAGAGTTCTAAATAAATAGCCAAATAAATATGAAATCCGTAACATTATAATAGATCTTTAAAATCACATTACAAATATTATCAGAGTAGCTCTGAATTGAGACACATGCTACAAATAATAATAAATTACTAATCCTTGCAACTGAAACACAGAAAAATTCAAGGTAACGAAGTGTCGATTGCGTAACTAAGTACTACTACATGTAACATGGAAGAAAATTCATCCCCTCTGTAATAATGATTCGACAAGAAACTTTAAAATATTTACTTTGGAAACATAACATAAAACATTACAAATAGGGTGGGTGGATTTCATATCTTTATGCCACAGAGGGTACAAATTCACAGTGTGACTTTAGTTTCATTTTGCATGTACAGCAGATTCCTAGTTGATACGTTGATGGTAGAAAGGCAAAGTCTTTCCGAGCAGTCCAACACCAGAATGAGGTGAAAGTTGTGTAGTTGTAATGAAACGCAGTAGTTGGGGAATAATTCAGCATTTAGGATTTTTCTTAATTCTGGTGCTAAAAATCCAAAGTAAACCTAAGACATATCCTGATAGCAGACAATTAATTTACACTTTTGAAATCTAGCTACCTAGTGAAAGTAAACAGTTAAGAAAATGCGCATTCAATTAGCAATTTTGATTGCTAAGTTTCTTTTATATGGCAGGCCAATAAGTTTAAAAGGGAATGCAAAATTGTTAATCTACTCAGCAAAACCAAATCATTATGAACTTTGATCTATTTTTCTTAAATTTACTTTGTAATTTCTTATAGATGTATAAGCGAGGGAAAAATTGTAAAATTAAGTACAAGGAATTTATATATTTGCAAGATATAACAAAATGCGATAGTGTTTAAAAAAATCATTTCCTCAAATTTAAACTTAACATTCTACATTCGGTACTCTCTCCCTAAATTCATCTGTTCTCCCAAATTCGAGATTTTTTCATGTTATGTAACGCTACCGGAAAAGGGCAACTAAAACTAATATTAACCACTCATAACTTGCCTCTACAATTACATCAAACTTAGTATAAATACCGCTGGCGAGTTAACTACGTCTTTTATTCTGCTGCATTCCTTTCCCTAGCTTCCGCCATTGCTGGCGCATCGTCTACGCTCTGTTAAAATGATGTCGCCCCTCATTAATTTGTTTAAATTGTATATAAGAAATTATCGTAATTGCTATGATTAAAGAGTATGTTGTCTACAAGGAATTATTCCAGTGTGCCTGGAAATCTGCAAATAAAGATGATAATTTGCTGAATTTAGTTTGGTATCAACTCCATCCTCTCGCCGTACCACTCAGATACTGCAACCGTACTTCGAAAACATCACATACATATATGAATTCATTTTACCTAATTTTGCAATTTAACGGATGTAAGTAAGTTGCAACGGATTGGGCGATGGTGAAGCGGAACTGCGTAGTTAGAAAGATGACAATTGAAAAGAGACACAAGAGTAAATTCCACACCTAATTTTACTCCTTGATAATGCGCATTATTACTATGGGTGCGCTATGCACCCCACAATTTTATACAGCTTACATCTTCTTAAACAATACACGAAATTAGAAAAACAAACACTGAGTGGCGAACAGCACAGCGAAAGCAGCAGAAGAAAGAGCGAAGAGAAGAAGAGAGAGTTCCGATGTAATTCCATTTCAGATCACATGACAGATTAATGTCGATATTGGGTTCACATTTAATTGGTAAGTGCGCATCAGAACTGCAGGGAATTAGAAAAATTATTGCTCTGTTATTCTTAGAATGGAAACTGAAATTAAGGGCTATTATTAATTTATTATTTGAAAAATAGATTAGATATTTTACATTTTACATATATATATATATGTATATTAAACTAATAATAATAAGTAGTAATTTCTTTGTTTATTGTTTATAGAAAAGACAATGTCATAAAAAATGATAGCTTTTTATCGTTAATTCATATTCTTCCGCATAAAATTTCCTCATCAAAGTGTTAAAATGTTTAAAATAGATTTGTGCTCATTTTAAAATTTAATAAATCTTCTTTTCCAACTGCAAATACTAAGTAAAATATATTCTTCAAACTCTCGTTTCATTTCCAACTATGCCTCATAAAAGGTTTCAGCTATTTCGTTAGGATAAAAGTTTACAGTTTTCACTTTAGCATTTGAAGACTCTATTCAATTTGGATGTAAATTTCCGTGGCCCTCTAAGCTAAAGTGAAGCCCTGTAAAGCTGTTAACGTCATATCGTTACAGTACATTAGTATGATGCTAGACAATTTCTAACAGATAACGTTTAGAGAAGCCTTGTAAATCAAGAGTAGACGAGACTGATTTTAACAAGAATTTCAGTCATCTGTATATCAGAAATTCTTATCTCATACTCTTCAATAAATATACTATTGAAAAGTATTTCAACAGGTCAGAAACGTAGTCAAACTTTCCATCTCATAAATCTCCATGTCCACAAATTTGCTTCTTAGCAAATAAGTTTTGACATTCATTATATTTACAAATAACAGTATGTCTCAATGTGATAAAATTAGCTAATAAAACATCTGACATGCTGATTCACTGCTCTGCATTTTGAAATATTTTATAGCTCCCTGATATTTTTGGGTTTTTTTGTGCCTACTTGTAATGTGCTCAATTCAAACATGAGCTCGGTTTTTACCTATCACCCATAAGGTTTTAGAGAAGGGAAGAGTATAAAATATGACAAACACAAACCATAAGTAATCTAGGAAATTTTCAAACATAAAAAAAATTACTTTTTTACAAAATATACTTTATTTTGTATTGAAAAATGTATAATACAATCAAATAAATTATTTTGTTGGTTTTCTGCTATTGTATTTGCTGGGATCGGTTTCACGTTTCAGAGTCCAGCAGTAGTCCGCTAACATGTTTGAGGTCCATTTTCCACTATACCGTTTTCCCTTTGAGAAATTTGCTAGTGAAATTATTCGCCTTGATTGTCTGAAACTGCCATTAAATTCTTAGGGAAGAATTCTGAATTTGAGTGAAGAAAATGCAGCTTAAGAGATATGTTGCAACCTAACGGCTTGTAAGACTGGATAAGCTCTTCAGCTAGATCTTTGTAGTTGTCCTGTTGCTTGTTACCTATGAAGTTGCTACATACATTTCTGAAAGTAGTCCACGAGTATATTTTCTTTTCTCGAAAGTGTAGTTTCAAAATTTTCGTCTTTAGAAAGTTCTCGTATTTACGGCTCACTGAACAGCTCTTCTTTAAACTTTGCCTCACTTTTACGTGCGACGTTTCGGCTCAAATAAAGAAAAGCATTTCCTTCTCTATTTAAGACGTTGACAAAAGTTTTTACAAGTGCTATTTTTATGTGCAGCGGAGGTAAATAAAGTTTCTGCTGCTCTACTAAGGGTTCATTGGTGATATTTTTGGCACAGAGCACCATACCTTCATGCAACGGCCATTCTTTAACGCCATAATCTTGGTTTCTGGTTCTTCTGTCCCATGCTCATAAAAAACAACAATGTTTGATATAACCACTGTGCATCTCTGTAAGTAATGCAACAACTTTTATCGGCATAGATATTCCATTTAAGGTCTTCGTATTTTATGCCTTGAAGTAACATACTCATGTACTCGTACGTTTCTGTCATATTTACAGCGTAATCTTCAGGAATAGATGGTTCTTCGTCTTTCTCTTGAAAACGTGGTTCAAAATTATCTAGTTCATCCGATTCCGAGTAAATTTCCAAGAAACATTTTAAAATTTTATGAGTGAAATTCGCACGAAATTTTACAAAATTTAATATTTAGATACAGTTTGAATCGTAGAATCGAAATGTGGGAAAAAAATTGGCACTTCATTTCAGAAAAAGTCCGATTTTGTGTCAAAATACCTATATTAGAACAATGCTATATATAAATCTAATATACAGCCTAAGTCCCGCTTTCGAGACATGAAAAACGCAATTTGAATTTCGTCAATCGGCCCCGCAGAACGGGAGATATAGAACTGTCCCTCTTTTTTTTTGCAGCGTACCTGATTGTTTGAAATTGTTTCAATCAATCAAACACGTCAATGACGGTACCTAGATTTTGATAAGTGATGCAACAATTTACAGCTAAGTGTAAGGGTAACATAGGTAGAAATTATCGAAATAACACATTAGTTCGGTGGGAAGAATTTTCTTGTAGTCAGTGTTATGCTAGGTTGGGTGATAGCATTATACTGCCACAGAAATCAAGCCTAATGATTTTGAAGAAGAATGCTTATTGTTATGAGTTTTGTATTTAGATAGGTAATTTTAGTAGAATTATAATTAAAACTGTTGTACGTTTCTGCATAATATAGCGAGACACAAATTTAAAGACAAAAAAAACTATGGCGGAAAATTAAGAATACAGGGGGACGTGCATTTAACTTGAGTAAATGGGTATCTCGGAGATTTGTATTGAAATTGAATAAATGTACTTGACCACTACGTTATCTGTAACAGTAATTTCATTCTCGTATTAATTTCCAGTAATTTCGAGAAGCAGAATGTACAAGGAACTATTTAAGGCCGAAAAAAGAGCATCTGCTTTCAGTTGTTTAGTTATCTGTTGTTGTTATTGTTGCGAGTTGAGTGTGAGATCGGATTTGATTGTTCAGTTTAGACTTAAGTGCGGTCATTATTTTCTGTATCCCTCTCGAGTTGGGAAGTGGCTGTATATAATTGTGGTTTAATAAAAAAGGATCTTAAATCCTTCTGAAGTGCAGTTCTTCTACCACTTAACCACAGTTTTCTACCACAGAACATAGCTGCATTCAGCTCCCTGTTCAAGATCAGGACTTAAAGTTTCACGAAGATGTTCGCCAAGAATATGCACCGAACACTCAGTCCTGACACGCTATGTACAAAGACATTAGATTTACATTTGGTCATCTCATTCTTTGCATTTTCTCAAAGATGGGAAAGATGCTGGATCTTGCTGTGTGATGTAAATTACATAAGCTTTTAAAATCTTTCTGTTAGTTTGCTTTTCTCATTTGTGTGGGGTAGTCATCTTATCCCATGTGCGCTTACATTTTTCAGATGATGTGACGCTATTTTATATATCTCTTGAGAATGTTATTCAATGCTGAAAGACTGAGCTTTAAGTCTTTTACTGAAAAAAAAACTGTGTAGAAGTGAAAAGGATTCATCGCTCATTTAGAAAGACTGTGATTTCATCTGCTGTATTCTAATATTATGCTATAGAAATTAGAAGTAATGAATTCCACAATTATACCGATCGTTGCTGCCTTGTTAGTTACTTAACATTCAATAATTTGCGCAAGTTATTATCTGGCCGTACATTCCACGAATTTAGGCATTCTTGCAGACTGGGAGTAAGAGTATAATTTGCACTCATATATTTTATGTGTTTAGGTACTATCCAATGGGACATTTTTGTTCCCATGAATTCATATTTATTCGATAACTTATCCGACTGTAAGAATATTTTTGAGGGCTTCTGAAGAGCGCAGTGATGTTATTTACCGGGATATAAAATTTCATTGAAATTTATCGTTTGAATTCACTGGAACAAACTTTAGCCAGAAGATGCTCAATTTTAACATTTAAATCTCCTAATTTGTCCGAAATCCATTTCTTTTAATTCGTACGAAAAATTGTTTCGATATTCGTTTCCTTTTCATATTGAAATGTTTGGTACGTGGATACACCGTAGAATAAAGAAGCAATTTGTCATTACATAAGAAAACACTTGGAAATTTTTGGACACAGAATAATGACCACCACAAAATCATTTTAGGTGGTATATATAACATAACGTAAGAGGAATAAATAATAGAAATAAGAATGACAGGGAAATATATTTCTGGCTTAAAATAAGGTATTGTAAGTTCATTTAAACAGAATCAGAAAGGTAATATGCACTTTTTTATAAGAAGACTGGAAGGTGATTGTAGCTATGACAGTACTTGTATATTTGGCTGAATTGCAGGAGGTTGGTATAATAGATGTAAAAAGAGACTCTGATACAGGACAGATATGAATTGGATCATCTATTAACATTCAAATACCTTCGTAACATCTATGCTTTCTATGTTTGTTTGCATCGTTCACGTATGTCAGCTGTTTTAGATGATGTAGATGTAGCTTGAAATGAGATAACATGCATTAATTTCTGTTCGTTCTTTGCAAATACTCTTCTCTATAGTTATCTATAGTTTTGTGCGAATATTCAAAAACATTCTGCAAATCTTGTAAACGTACAACCGTATTAAAGTTATACATTTAACGTAATGCTATTGTTTAGTCCTTTTTCTTAATAAAAGCAATTCGTCTTCAAATTTTGAGAATGGTACTAATGTAGAACTTTCGCAAAAGCGAACTGGCATAAAGCAGAAGTCGGTACTTGAGCTGATAAAATTTAGCTGGTGTAAAGCAAAAGAAAAGCGTTCTTTCAGAAATCTAGAGGTATTGTATTTTATCTGTTGTGGATAGATGCAACTGACTATTCTTTCGATACTTATTGCAAATTAATTCAGTTGTAAATCAGTTATGGCATACACTAAACTTGAACATCAAATAAAACAGTTTTTAGTGAAAATTTTATAGTCAGAGTTTGTTTGTCTGTATTTCTAAAATGGCTGTCCAGTCGGTATAATGGTTAGTAACGCTTCCTGTTCTACCGATGGGCTTAGGTTCAAGTCTTTTAGAAGGCGTTGATGTTTGTGAGCGTATAGTGCGACAAGGGCACCCTCAGAATACATAGCAAGCCGAAAGTGCTTCCGAGAGGCTGTGGTAGGGACAGACGGGCGAAAGATACTTGAACCACCCCCCTGTGTGCTCTACCTCAAAAATGGTTGGGAAGCTTTACAATTAGATAGGTTCAGGAATACCTTAATTACGCGTTTTAATAAGAGGTGCTGGTTTGTCCTCTACAGATTTCATGTTCTCTAGAATAAACAGATTTTCTGGAAGTTTTTTCATTCTTCTTTTGTTCGAGAAATAATAAAAGGATTAACCCTTTGAAGGTCAAAACACCAGAAACAGACATTCATTCAAAAGATCACAACCGCCAGAAGCGGCTTCTCTCCCCCTGTAAGGTATGCAGTAGCAGGCGCAGTTTCCTAAATGCATTGTATCAGTTTATTGCAGACAGCTTGCCTTAAAAGGCCAATGGAAGCTTCTTTGTTAGGAAGTAGAAAGGATGTTATTTGAACTCTTCACATCTTTTTTTATTAATGAACGGAATGCGAGGAAACGGACGGGAACTGGTGTTTCCGTATTTTAAGCATATAGGCTAGCGAAGGCTTCGGTTTCCTGAGGGTTTAATAGGTATACATAAATATATTGATTATGTGTAGTATATACATATTCAAGCATAATAAGCTTTCTTATTCCTAAATGAGGCCTGGAACGAAAAAAATAAACTGAAATACAGATAACACAAGAAGGTATTCTGAATAAGATTTATTTCTTTTTAACGTAAGTTTACAATATTATGTTCTTACAATGTAATGCCATCTGTAAGAGCATCAGAAATGAAATGAAATAAAAATATATGTGGAGTGCCTATTATCACAAATCTGTGGTGGAATGACAAAAATCAGGTTTCAAATTTCTAGCGTTTACTTTTGAATCATAATTTTCAACAACTGCAAGCCGTCCATTCATATTTTATATCATTACTTTTCAAGATTAAAGAAAATAAAAAAATTAAGTAAGCTGTTTTTAATGCCAGCAGATGTAAAACAAATACTTTATTTTTTGTTACCTATTTTTTGAATCTTAGTATGAAAAAAGTCGACATTAACAGGAACATTAATAGGAAATCATTTCTTAATGTTCATATGCTGAAGATTTCTTGAAAACTTTATTTATAAATTAATAGATTATTACAAGACATATAAACTTATGTAACTTTACAGTTTCGTAATGCTTTTTAGTTGTCGGTTATGTAATTTGAGCTACTTTACAAATTTGTATATTTTAATGAATACAGTGATTTCACTAGTAGATAATTATGAAATCAAATAATGTGAATTTTAGGTAGAGTAATAAAATTTACAAATCTTCTAAAAAATATTCTTAATGTGAATTAGATTAAATATTTATAAGCTGAATATAAATGAAATAGTTCTGGTATGCTATATTGGATATATTTGTATACGAAATCGGCATTTTATTCATTACGATTAACAGAAAATATACGAAAACTATTTGAAAGCGCCTGAAATTTAAATAAGGAATATTATGTTTCCAGTTTTTTTCCCTCCTAATTTCTCCTACTTCATATCAATACAACAAAAATTTAAAGATTTATTTTATGAAAAAACACATTTTTTGTTTCAAATTTCTGTTTGTTAATGCTTTACATTTGCAAGAACAAACTTGTTTTCTTAAACTGTAATACATATCACCATACAACAACAAGCATAGGCAGCAACAACACGCTTAGCGAGAGTACGAAACATGAGGACAAGATTTTGTTTGGCTATTTAGTCCAGTACATTAGCATACAAATCATTAATCTAATTTATTAATATTTTCTAACTTGCTTTAATTCTCTATATTATAACAGTTATCACATAAACGGAAACCTCAGAGTTTTAATTTCAACCTAATATTTAAGTACCTCATATAGATAAAAAAACTTAAATAATTAATCTGAAAGCATATTATTAGACACTGTACCTTCAAGAACAAACTGACTGTCAAATTTTCTTTTTCTGCCTTTTTACTTTTTCATACCTTTCTACCTATTTGGAGGTAGTGAAAAAGAGTTATTTAGAACTAAATATTTGCATACAGAAACGGCTTGCGGTGTTGATACTGATTCAAATGAAAAAAAAAGGTTTGGTGAATGGAAAACAATAACTATAGTTCATTGATTTAAATCTGACTAGTCTTCATTTTTTTCAGCGTTATTTACAGTAACACAGCCATCAACATGGCTATTTTATTGAAATGCCTGAGAAACAAATGACACAGGTTGATAAAAACAATCGAGCAGCAAAGTATAACAAGTTATATCACAATGGATGTCATAAACTATAGAGTTATATACACAGGATACAGATATTCATCATAAGTAAAAAAAGTCGCGGTACAGAAACAAGCATAGGCAAAAGGACTGGAAAAGTATGAAAACACAGAATGATATGGCTCTCAAACCAAATATGACCTCCATTATAGGAGTAAGTAATGATTGCAACGTACAATAATTACGTATTGAGAAATTCACAAAATATACGAACAGAGTTTAGTTAAGCAGTTAAAGACACTAAATTCTGATACGGTAATGTGCAATATAATCCGAAGACTGTATTTTTAGTAAAGGAAAAATTCCAATACTTAATGTTTTTTATTATAGAATACACAGGAAATATAAAGCAAATTCCAAAGGGAAATTTTGGACAGCAGTTTTATTTGTTATTAATTGTAATTGAATGCGGTACTTGTACACTGTGTAAAAATTGATTTGACAAAGATAAGAACATTTTGAAATAAAAGGAGAAAGCATGAATATTGTTTTAGATAGGAAAAAAATAATAAGCATGCATCACAAATTTTTACGTTGAAAATTGCTTTAATTATAAAAATTTTAAGTGAAATGGAAGGTAAAAAAATACTAACAGATATTTATAATTAAGGATATTTGATTCGTTCATTGGCAGTAATATGATAAATTTTATTCTTTGATATATATGGTTTTAAGATATGTCATATTCTGAAATTATTAATTGTTTATGAAATGTTTGTGTAAGTTTGAAGCATTCGACTCTACTACATAGAACTTGAAGATTTGTATGTCATATATGTTCTGTTTATGGTTTATTTTAGCGTACTATTAAAAGATTGCATAAATATATAGATATATCATTGATTCTTAATGTAAATCAATGTATAATTATTTTCATTTTTGTAAACTATATGTGAATCCTAAGAGAACGGCTTCCCAAAAGTTTCGAAGAGATTATTACAACTGTAATACCGTGTTAATTTCTTTAGTATAAAGTTGCACTGAATAATTTGATTTAAATTGTAAGTTAATTTAAGTTTCATTATCGTTTTCTCAAATTTTGCAATGCATATGTGATTTATTTTTATAACGCAACTGGGATCAGTAAAGACGGCCTTACATAGCAGGTACTTTGAATGAATGAAAAAGTTTATTATCATTAGGAGAAATATAAAGTTCAGCATTTTAACAGAAAGTTTCACTTTTTCAGCGTCTATTAAATACTACTGAAGGAAGAAAAAATTTTATATAGATGGACATACGAGGAAACGAATACAACTACATAGTCAAAATGTGTTTACCATACAGTATATTAAAAAGGCGTCATTGAGTTTCGTATAAGATACGTATATGTTGATTAAAATTTAAAACCAATAAAATTTGTAGTTAAAACCGCTTAATTTTAGTTAATATTAATTTAACTAATTATTTATTTAGCATATTTAACGTGTGGCATGATAATTTCCAAAAATTTAAAAAAACATTCTTCACTGATAATACGAAAGCATAATTTAATACTTGCTGAAACTTCTATTTACGGAATAATATAAATTTGGTTTTTTGAATTTCTAGAAATATGATCATAAAAAGCTCTTTTTCAGAAGCATTAAATAATATTGATCAACTTAATATGAAGGAAAGAGTTAAGTAGACATTAGTTAATTTCCTAACGATATAAACACAATATTTTCTCTTTATAATAATAAATTGTGTATGTTTGTGAGTAGTAATGATCTCAGCGAACAATTCTTTAGTAAAGAGAATTAAGGAGTTCATGAATATTTTGATACTATAAAGCACTGCCTTTTCAAATTACTGTTAATCATATTCGGAATTATAATTCAGAAACATAAACTGTCTATACACTTAAGCTTGTCGAACACTGCTGATTCACTGGCGAATCCTGTGATTGAGAATACAATTAAGACTAAAGTTCCGAGATTAAAGCTTTGATATTAAAGAGGACTTCCATCACTGTCTATTGTGCTATCTAATGCATTAACATAAAGTGCTAGTTAATTTAGAATCCTCTAGTTACTTACTTAAGGTAAACAGACAACTGTAATGAGTTTCCTTTCCACAAAACGTACTAATGAAGATTATGATAACGAGATGATTACTCGATTTAAAAGTGCATTTTAAGGTAAAATTATGTTTGAAAACAAATCCGAGACAGAAAATAAATATACACATTATATAAAAAAATATCTCTTTTGCTGATGTTTTAAATGTATCTTGATGCATTTATATTGCAAAGATTAAAAGCAGAGCACAGGCTCTGAAATTTGAAGCACATTAAAATTATTAAGCAATTATTATATATTTAATCTTTATGATTTTCAGTGAAGACGGCTGTTAAAGGTCTTCAGAAAAAAGCATTTTGGAATGCCATATCACCCTGTGTATCAATAATGGACAGACTTTTGAAAAGGAGAAGGCATTATTAGGTTAGCAGTCACACACAATATCGGATACCAGCCTTCAAACAAACTGACTCTCATTCATAAAGATTTAAGGATTTTTAATATCCATACAATTATGACAAAAATAGAGAGATAGATTTTTCTTAAACAGGACGTGCGCTATATAATAAAATAACATGTTGAAAAAATGTATGCAACGCGAAAGAGAGAAATAAAATTTACTGTCTGTATATCAGCGATTTCTGCGAATATAAAATGAGTATTTTTAATGAAATTCAGAATCAGTTACATTATTAAGTAATTAATTTAGTAGTTTTATCACAAAAAAGAACATCTGAAGTTCTGTACAAGTCTTGTTATTTTCAAAATTCGTTACCTAATTGGATTCATTTTTTACATGCCCGAAAATAAGGAAATAAAATATCAAGAAAAATACATTACTTATCATCATATGCATGAAAAAATCCGAAAATAAAGAATCTAAAATATATTATTTTAATTTAGTATTATATGGATATAAACAATGAGAAATCGCTGAGTTATACAGAGAAGGCAGCATGAATAAATAACTGTAAGTATATTAAGCGAAATATACAATTTCATTTAAAATTACAACATTAGTTATTTACAAAAGATTCACCTTTGAAAATAAAACATTAATTTAAATTAGAATTTCTAATACTGAGGCATTTGAATGGGTCTCTGATAATTTTATTTAGTCAATATAAATTAAATAGCACCGCGATAGGGAAGCATCAATATCACACCGACTTCCACAAAATTTAAGTCTTAACGACACAAGTTAACATTTTGTCATTTTTATGTTTATACAGTTCATTAAAATTTCCAAACAGTAACAAATTTTCTTACATTTTGTTCTAAGTGAACTAAATATAGATTTTAATCAAATTTATTTTAGTTACAATACAAAAAAATGGTCTTATTTCCAGCAGCGAGTTTTGACTATTTAATATAAATTTAGAATTTTCCATTTCAAAAATTTCAAATATAAAATTTTAAAATTAAAAAAACTATAAATTAGCTATTTTATTTCTAAGAAGATGTGAAAGTAAAGGAAAAAAGGGACAATTTATCCGTTAAACATATTTTGGTTTTGTATGTAAATAGTAAATTTTAACAATAAATTTAAGCTACAATAAATTTAAATGTATGTAGAGAATCATACCAGAATCTATAGATAATTTGTGCTTTGAAAATAATTCTTATTTATGCTCATATGAGTTTTCTTTATTTGTAAGTTAAGTAGAAATCAGATCAAACGGAACATTTGCTTTTAAGAAAAAATATGATGAATGTTACCAAATACGTGGCTTAAAATTAAATAATTAGAGTTTTTTTTTAACTTCAAATACAGGAGTTAAAGATAATATTGCATTTGCTTATTATTACCTCCAGTATTTATTAACAGAGTTTTGAACTTTAGTAATAATAATTAAATTAATAAACAATAGTAATTAATCTAATAGAATCTAGAATGAAAATATCTTGATTTGCAATTTCACGTTTAATGTAAATATATTTAAACTTAGATAAATAACAAGAAAAAGCAATTAGAAATTTTATTTCATTTGATACTTGAGATTCATTTGATTCATTCATTTGATACATGAAGAGGAGTAAAGAATTACTATAATAATGTTTGAATGCACTTTGGAAGTCTAGTGATAGCCTTGCAAACAATGATTCAAATTTTTGTTAGTGAGTATTATTTCGACTCCTTTAAAAACAATATTTCTCACAAGAAATCAGAGACCAACATATAATAAAGAGCTACACATGTATAAAACACAATGTTTTGTTTTGATTTTATATTGATTCAGCGTTTGCATTTAACGCCACAATCGATAATTTACATAACATACAACAATGGTGCTCAGTACCTTATTCTAACAAACAACACTATGGCATACTTAAAGAATAACAATAGTTACATTTCCAACTTATACCTAGCGTATTCAATCCTTTCAAGATTACTATAACTAATAACAGGAAATTATGCAAAGGCCATGTTTTTAAATGAGTTAATGATTAAATAAATACTTTGATTTTTCAAGCACAACTGATGCTTTTCTAATACAAAGCAAGATGAAGTGTTTCTAATTTTACACGTTTTCAGTCGTTCCTTTGACGAACACAAATCGATAATATCTGATGAAAATTTGTAGATGTGCGCTTAAAAATGTTCTGATTTAAATATGTGAGAATAAATGATTATTTATTTATAATTCTAAATTAGAAGTTAAAGAAATACTAAATTATGTACAAAATGTTGGTTACCTAAGAATTCTATAAAAATGATTTCCTACAATATACCAATTACGATATAACTCTTTCGATGTACATGGATTAAGTAGAAATAATAAATATATCAAAAAAACTAAAAATTATGATAATATGGAAGCGAAAATGTACAATCTATTTTAGAATTAGAAATTAGTACAGTCTATTTTAGAAATAACAGCTATTTTAGAATTCTAATTATATTTTGAAGAATCAAGTTATATTAAACTAATAAAACTAAATGAAGAAAAAAAATACTTCATCAGCACTTACTTTGCACAATTTCGAGTTCAAAATCATTATACAGGGAGCTATAATAAGAGTTTTACTTATTTCCTATTGCTTCCTCCTACTTATTTATATTTTCTCCTATGTCTAGAAAACAATATTTGAATTTATATTTTATTTGTATGACACATTGCATAATGCCCATGTAAAAAGGAATTAAATTAATTATATCGGCATCACTGCAAATTCATTTCTAAATATTTTTATATATAAAAATTTCTAAGTGGCTTTTAACCACAGGCACAGATTTTTATGATATTCTTTACACGTTAACAAATTCTTTACATGTTATGTTTCACCAAACAAGTTCATGAAAGACAGGAATGTTGATTCACGTGCATTATATTACCGTTTTTATCTATAATCATTATTAAATTGAAGCATTTTCAAACCGGTGTTTACATCAAGGTTTGCCAGTATCATTGTTTGGATTATATTAAAACAAATCATTAGTATACAACTTCTTAAGGTTGCTTTAGAATCGATGAATTTATGCATTGTACATAATAAACTGGACTATCGAGCTATACCCAGCATGTAACTATTATGTAATTTTCAAGAAATGAATATTTTAATATGATATTTACTACAGAAAAACAAAAACAAAAATGGAAATGTGCTAATTTGACAATCTAAAAAATTGAATAAAACTTTAGAAAAAAAATGGAAATAATTTTAAGCTTTATATTTCTATTATGATACAGAAGCGGTTACATTCGAGCATAAAATATGTACACAAATCATACTCTTGTTTTCGAATTGGAAAAATATAAACATTTAAACATTTTATTTTTTACATTTAAACCTTTGTTCATATTTTACATATCACATGCGAGGAAATGCTTAATTTAGCATCATGTGCATGAAGTGCAATATACGAAATTAAACACCTGAATTAAATATCCACTAAATCGTAACAGACACGAATATGTAATAAAACAAATTTTATGATAATGTAATATTAAACATCAAACAATGTAAATAGTTCATGGTGAAGAAAAGTTCTTTTTTTAAATCTTGAACGTGGATAAAATTTCTGAACGTTCTGGCAGTCGTGTAAATTTTCTAAATTCCGCCTGTTTTCTTGATCAATAAATAATACAAAATATCAGGTTTCGATCATCAAAGTGATGTAATTTCCTTAAAAATATTTTCAAATTCCTATGCTTAAAGATTATTCCGAATAATAAGGTGTCTTTTGAATACATGCAAGAGTAGCATATCTATTTTTAAACAAGGCAAATTTCAACTTTAGACTGGCTGAATTTGAAGCAGAATGGTTTTGCATATCAGAAGAAAGTCTGATCTAATTTGAAAAGTAGGTATTCTTTCCAAGTTATATTAAAATACTGTTTTAGATGAATGGAGATTTATTTAGCTTAAAAAACTAGTCAGTTTGAAAAGCGTTCTATCTCAATTTGCGCCTGTTTAAGCCTGTCTAATACTCAGCGACATTCTGAATTATGTTAAAATGAGGGACTAAATTTGGTTTTCTGTTAAGTGAAATACTTAACAGGAAATTATATATTCTGAGATTTTTTAAAAATTTCTATTGCTTTTTAAAATATATCATCAAGAGCAGCGTTCATTAATAAAAATATTTATTTCAAATCACCGAGAATAATTTTCTGTTTATAATTTGAAAGATTATAAAAATTTGGCATTTAGAAGTTAGTGACTATTTTATTGATTGGAAAACTGACAAACTGAAGAAATAAAAATATGTTGTTAAACTGAATGAACGTCTGTTCTGAATCAACATTTATACATGAACTGAATCAACATTTATGTTTATTATAGACCTTACCTAATAGATTTAAGTATCAAGTTATTTACTAACGATGTTCTGCTATTTTATATTTAATAAACTTAAAAAGAAAAAAATATGCACATTGACTGTCAAGTTTAAAATAATGGTGTAGGAAAATTAATTAAAAATTATAAATAAACCGAAAGGTCGTATGGACAGTGCTTTTATTAGCTACAAATCAATAATATGATATTTTAATACTTAAACAAGAGTTTATTTTTTATTTTGTTAACAAGCGTCAAATATACAATAAATGAAAAAATAATAGAATATATGTTAACAAACGAAGTCCAGCTATAATCAGAATGAAATAATTTCTTAAGTAAATTTAAGATAAATAATTTTGCAGATTTTGCAATTGAATTCTAAATTTAAATTTTAGCCTATCCAAACTGATTTGATAGCGTGAGGTGAATAACTATATGTTACAAGAGAAGTTAATTAAAATTCTGCAATTTTACTTTAAATATTTAACCAATTTTATTGCGTTTATTCATATTTATAGTATAATTTAGGAGAGCTTTGCAAGAAATTTTCTCCTTTCTTACCGTGTGTCTTCGTGGTGTAACTGGAAGCATATCCGTCTAGTAATGGGACGTCAAAAGTTCGAATTTCGTCTTTAAGTTTTCGTTTCTTACTCCAAAATAAGCATTATGACTCATAGCTTAAGTTGATACCCTGTTTATTTAAAGTGAGTTTACAATTTTAACTCGAATTTCATACAATTCGTGTCGAAGGGCATTAGAATGAGCTGCTGATACTGACGAATGACCAGTTAATACTGACAGCTGATACATAATTGTTTCTAAAACTTATAACATATTAAAATCATTGCTTTTTGAACATATTCATAGATTTTAATAAAATGCATTGAAACACTGTATTTGAGAGTAGCTTTTGAATTAAAATAAACAGTAAAACAGTTATTAACTGCTATTATTTAGAACCTTGCAGAATACTAAAAGTTATCTAAAATGTTTGATTTCAATGTCTGATGCTACTTGTAAGTCGCCCAAAACAACCTTAATAAATAACCGTAAGTACAGCAAGAAAACTAAAAGCATTTAGGTGAAGAACTCCCCTACCTGAATATTAATAAAATAGCGCAGTTGATATCTGAGAACTTTCTTAAAATGTACTACTAATAAATGGCATTACAAATGTTATTACTAGTGGAATTTAAAATTTCTTAATAATCGAAAGATTTTTTCTTAACACAGCGTAATGGATTACATTATTTATCCTATTTGAGTTCGTTTAAATCTATGAAATTTTATAAAAAACCCTTCTGTTTCAAGTATTTGAAACAAACGTAAAATGTAAAATTAGAAAATAAAAAAATTATGAAGTACATTTATTACCATACGTAATTGGTTGAGAATAAAAGCTTTAAAATTAGACAAAATTTAGTTTAAGTTAGGCGTTTTAAAAAATAAATTCGTGTATTTCGTGAGACGATATGACTCTTAATGGAATAGAATTCAGCCGAAGTATCCAGATAATTTTATTAATTGATTTCATCAAATACTGCACCTGATATGGCTGAAAACTGCTTTCTGAAACAGCGGTTCTGTGTCAAATAATCTTACAAAACTTATAAGGAAATTTACAATCTAATCATGACCGAATTCGATATGCTTCTCTTGCATCTGCTGAAATAACAGGATATAGGAACTCATTAAGTACTTGTAAATCTTACGACACAGAAATAGTTTAAATTTAAAATTAAAAAAATAATCTTCGTCAATTTGAACCAAATAAAAAGCAACAAAACGCTTTCTAATTAAAATAACTATTTCAGCTGCTCGAATTTTGTTTTGCAGTTTTCTTTTCCGCTTTCTGTTTTTCATAAATATATTTATTTAAAAGCTTTAAACATAATGGAATAATGGAGTGAAAAAAATTCAATCTCTTTTGAAATAATTATTTTAGATTTTTACAAATTCCTTTTACAATATTTTGCAAAATTTTGTGTTAGTTAAATCTCACATCTAATCAGGAAACTAAAAAGTAGTAAAGGAATGTAATAAACTGGATATGTTACTTAAAATTTGTTAACAGAATCCGTATTTTTCAAGGAAGACTAAATTTCTACTTGGCAAAATTTTTACGCATCCTCTAGATTACATTATATATAATAAATTTGGGGTCCAAGTTCTTTATCAATAATTCCACGAAGACATCCCTTCCCCTTTGTTTTGCCATAATCAAATAATTTAGTTCAGTTAATTGAAATACGTAGTTCTTTGAAGATTTAGTCAATTTAAATACTTTTAAATATTTTTTAAAATTTTTACTGAGTTTATAGTTTTATACAAGCTATATTTTAATGTAAACTTCTCGTTACTGAAATATCTAACATTTAGTAAATAGTTTTCTCACATCTAATTTTATGAATCCTCTGATAATTCTAAATTTCCAGTCGCTTCATGCATATGTAGCTGAGAAATCATTTATTGCAAATGAAATAAATAAAAAGTTTTCGTTAGCTGTTTAATTTAAGTATACTTAATAGGAGTTATGGATATCCGAAAGGGCAATTGAAAACAATTAAAAAATGTTTTGATGATATAATTTTCAAAAAATCATTATAAATATTTCTTAAATATTAAATTCTAGTACGCATTTCAAATTCACTTATATATTTTATGAATTGTTGAAAATAACATAATCTAATAAAGCTCTATAATTCGATGAAAATTGAGAGATTCCGTGATTGAAACAGATACTGTGGTTAAAATTTTAATCAGTCAGCAGAAATTATAATGGATTACCAAATGGTATAATGCAATAAAAATAAACTCTCTCAATTAGTTCGTAAATATGAGCCAGGTTCCCTTAGAAAGTCGCTGCCTTAGCCGTTATTTGCTGTGCCATATAAATGTATTATACAGCCGAATAAATTTATGGAGGTAAAGAAAGGATTTTAATAATATAAAAACTTATACATTTTAAGTATCAGACGAAATATCTGGACCATAAAACTTAGCGCAGAGCTAATGAACCTTCGGAAAAGTATTTGCTCTGAAGAAATAACACTGAATTGCAAATGGTTTAACTTTAAATACCATGATGCATTAAAACTAATGATTAGTCTAAGAGAAAATTTAAATATAGATCTCGATTAAAGAATTTTCGCCTTATAATATTAACTAATTAACATAATTCGAAACTTACGATAAAGTATTGAATATTAGCTGATCTAATACCTGCGCTGCGGAATAAATCTACTCACTCGATTTACTTATTTCATTTCAGAAGAACAAAAGGTGTTTAAACAATTATACATATTTATTTCGTTTTGGGGAATAAAATGCAACTAGAATGACTTTTTTTAATCTGTTGTTTTAAAATAGCTAAAAAATGAATTACAGAATGAACAACTTAATCTTACAAAGTATTGAGAACATATTAAGTATAACATGGTTAAAGGAAAGACAAGGGCATTGCTTTTTTTCTGTTGGTCACAATCGAATTTACTCTATTGGATAACAGGACACTATGATCGGCAATTCGTTCTATTGGTTGCTATAGAGTTGGTTTTTTACTCTCTTGGGTGAAAACGTTAAGTAAGAATTAAAATTAAAGGATCGTACAAGCATTTATTCTAAGAATAGATATTAGGAAACATAAATAAAAATCCAAAAAAGGAGCAAAAGAAAACGTTCAAGTGAAAACACGAATGCGAATGAGAAAATATTTAAGATGGATATTAAATTAAAATAACATATACTGTAATAAAAAGAAAACATATTCTATTTCGTTTAACCAAATAAATAAATTTTTACAAAACTAAATTTATTCCACACACATGAATCTAATAACAGAGAAAAGAAGGAAATAATTAACTAAGCTTTACACACATTACCTCATTACAGACAACGGAGTTAGAATAGATGGAGTGAGCCTTCTCCGAAATGTTCCGTGCAATATAAATGAAGCAGTGAAACGTCACGGTCTTATCATCGTCCATGCTTATCATGGCCACTGCCATAAACGGACTTGGTTTACATTCTAATCGGCGTTGTTTGCATGTTAACTATTTATCACAGAACATTTAAAAGTTTCCTGTTCTAATTTTAATACTTAATATAAAAGGTTTTCTAATTAATATACAGAAAAATCACAAGGACTGCAGATAACGTTTTCAAATTTTTTTTTAAATTTAGGTACATGAAAATGTGTAAATGGTAATTATAACACAAATGTATATATGATAAAACCTGGAAGAGTGAATAGTATTTTACGCAAATTATGTCTAAAAATACTCTTCTGAGCCTGCGAACGTTGATATTTGCTTTCAAATTCAGTGTAATTTTATTTAACAATATGTTTCGGGTACGCTGCATAGCGGTTATGATAAGACTTACGAAATGTTACGTTGCCCCCCTAACATTTCCTTAGCTTCAATTTTGTGACATCATGCTTACGCCATCTATTCTAACTTCCATTTAATGATCTGAAAATCAGCACTGATAACTTGATGAAAGTGAAGCAATGCAAAATTCTGCACATGCTTTTAAAAGAATTGAAAGTAAAATAAATAAAAAAAAAGAAAGAAAGAAAATTTGAAAGTTTTTCAGATTTAAATTACGTCCAAAGGGGCGTTTTTTTAATATTTTGTGTGTTATCTTTATTTATTAAATATCATGTTCTTCGCACTTAAGTCAGAAAATTCAGTTCAAGAGAGCAATATCGCAAAATAATTTTTAAATGAGCATATCTTTAGAATTTCCAATACACAGTTCCGCGCGCTGGAGATAAAAACCTTGTTTTTTCCTGTAGAGTGTTGCCATAGCTTGCTTTGAAATCCTTGAGTTTGTTAATCAAAAATTCGTTAAAGTTTTACAAATTATGAAATCGATAATAAAACAAAATTCCAAATTTCAAGTTTGAGCTTACAGACACCCATATTTGCAGTAGAATTACGTCATTCGAAATTGGATGGCTGTAGTACCTTTGTTTTATCACAATGCGAGAAATAGACATACATTTATGCAGATTCTTCATTAATTTCTTCAAATATAACACAGGGCGACAAAATTTGGTGGCAACAATTTGAAAAATGAAACGGACATTGATTCACAGCAAAATCGCAAAACGAAAACAGTATTCCTTCAGGGACAAAGCCCCTTTGGACTGATAAAAATAAAAAATTCATTAACATCTAAAAATTATTAGAAATCTGAACACGTAACAAGAAACTTGTTAAAATAAACAATGACAATTTCTATGCATTCTTAGAAGTTAAGAAACTAAAAATGTCCTGGAATAAAATTGTGAATATTTTAAACATTTTCTAATAAAATTGTGAATATTTTAAACATTTTCTAATAAAATTGAAATTTTATGGTCCAGAAAATTTAGAATGAGTGTTTATTAAGAACAAGAAGAGAACAATAGTTGCAGAAAAAAACTATTGTTAATAGATCTGTTACTGAATTATCAGAGGATACTTTAAAATTTAGCCATGAGTTTTATGAATAACGATTTTGAGCCTAAGCATTAATTAAGATGAAGCAGCCACGATTTATTTGTTCAACAATAATTTATATTCAGTTCTAACAATCCAAGCAGTTTAACTACAGATCATATTCAAATAAAAATTAACTACTCATAATTTGATAAATCAATACGTCGCAAACTAAAATGAATATAACGCAAGTATATTATAAGCACATAAAAGTAATGTTTTATTATAAATGAAACTGAGAATTAAATGTTAAATTAATGCCTAAGATCTAATGAACATTTTTGACTTCAGAAAAATATAGTTAAAAAAAACTACAAAGAGTTCCTTTTGTGTTATTTCCATTGCCATACACATACATGATTGTCTGCTTTGCGTATTTAAACAGTTTTTGTACATATTAGATATATGCGAAATTTCAGGAAGATGCTTCTTTTTGTTTTTTGTACAGTTATAAATGTTTGAACAAGATTTTTAATTTCACTTGATATGAAGACATTTAACAAATTCTTATTGATGAAATTGAATAATTGTTACAAAAGAGCTTAATGTTTTAACTGCTACACTTTAAATGGTAAAATGTTACTTAAATTATTGATATGTGAATACTATATTTTTATGTATTTTTTAAAATTAAACACTCATTTAAATGCTTAAGACCCTGTATGTGTTTGTTGACTATTATTTTATCATGTACACATTTTTTTCTGTATATCTGTTTTTAATACTCATGTCTTAAATTTTACTCATTATGTAAGAGTATATATTAAGAGATATATGAACGCATAGAAAAAATAAACACAATATTTAAAGATCATTAAATAGCACGAAAAGAATTTTGTTTAATCAAGAAATTTGTATTGCATGAATTTAATATTGCCCAAATTCAAGTTACTGCCTATTGTCATGAAACAATAATTTAAGTTGACTATCAGTAACCAAGTACTATTTTTTTATAAATACTGTTTCCTAATACATATCAAGGAAGGTAAAATAATTATTTTCATACTACTAAATCCAGTGATTTCAACAAGGTTTAGATATCTAGAATGTCATTCAAAGCAACCGTCAAACAAAATATTCATTTTCACTCCGATTTCTTTCCTTCTAACTAGATGGAGGGTCTCTTATTTCACACAGAATAGATCATTCGTGTGGTTACCAAATGCGATATGAGGAAGTACAAGTTGTAGTATTAAACATCACCGGTAATGCGGAATATAATTAATGCACCATTATATATATATGTATATATATATAAGAACGATCCAGATTACATTCACACAATATACAAGACCAAATGAAAACTTTGGCGTTACAAAAATAAATAACAGCCATAAAATCCGACATTATAACTTACGTCACAAAGTTTTATTTCTTCTTGTTTGTTTTATTCTGTTTTTATTAATTTGTTTTTAATTTACACGTCCGAAGACTTTGAGTCTCTAAAAAGGTAGGTCTTTGGCTTTTTAGGCAGGTCCTCGACGCTTCGGCTTCGAGCTTCGGCTTTCGAAGAAGACTCGAGGAATTCTACCACTGGAGACTCGCTTGTCTCCTCCCCTACAGGTAAAGATTCTTTAACCCCCTGATCTGGTGACGATGGAGATTCTTTCTTGGAACACTGGGTTGTCAATGGCTGCAGCTCAATTTTTTCAGAAGGACCGCTTTCTGCGGACTTTGATTTCGTCTAAAAGAGAGAATATTTCATTAATACAATTAAATTGAATAATAAGTGAATGAAGATTATAAAAGACAAAAATAAAATCACGAATCTGTAATTGACTACGATATTATTCCCACACTTGAAAATGTATCATCGCAAAATAGAACTGATAAAGATAAGTTCCTGAATTTTCTAGTTTTGCCATTTGTCACTAGATGATAATATTAAGAGCTTAACTTCTATTAACCTGAGTAAGTGTAATGTAGTTCTACACTTTGGTAAGAAAACGGTCAATGTCCAGAATGACCGAACATGCAAATTTACTGTAGTTACATTGAAAAACGAAAGAAATAGAAATTTCTCATAGAAAAGGCCTGATTCCCTTCTACAACTGTATATTAAGTTAGATTCATTTGCACGAATTTATGTGATTGAGCATCAAAATTAAAAAAAAAATCAGAACACTATTAGGCTTTCTAAGAAGAATGTAGTTTTTGGGAGCTAAAATTGAGAATATATTTATTGCTATTGGAATATAACATTATGAAACACCATATGCATTATTCTGTTCGATGATGTTCTGCCATTTTTCCGGCAACATCATAACATACACTTCAGAACTTCTGTGGTTTACGATAAAAAATATTCTTGATACGCTATTTTCAAGGGCCTCTTTTGAAACTAACGTAACCTCATTCAGTGTGTCCTGCAGAGACGAAACAAATCAAAGTCTGATAATACTTGGTACAGTCTATACATTGAATGTATTAATATCTTCTAGCCAAACTCTCTCAAATTTTAATGGATTATGAAAGATGCATGCAGTCTAGGGTTGTGAGCATGATATATGACACCTTTTCTGTTGACAAGTTCAAACCGTTTCTTTTGAACTGATAGGTGCATTTGCTCTATTTATCGATAGTATAGGTACGAGTCTATTGCTTTTTGAGTCAGATCATGTGGACTCAAACTTCGAGCTTCTTTTTGGGCGAACTTTCTTTAAATGGTTTAACACTGTTTGGTGATGGATGTTTCAGCTCTCGGCGATATCATAGCTACTTATACTCGGTTACTGCTCAGTTTTTGTTAGAATTATCCACGTTTCTTGTGAGGTTTGTCCACTGCGAAGGACATCTTGAACATCGAAATTTCCAGAGCGAAAGTGACTCAACTATATTTTTGGCTGTTGCCTTTGATAACGTATCTTGCATATAAAACTGCAAAAATTCTTCAGAGTTCTGCGCAGAATTTGTGCATAAAAGTGGGAGATGTAATGCAGTTCTCTCGAAAGTTCACTTATCTTCACGGAGCAGTACCTTACAAGAGAGAATAAGAATTTCAACACTTTTTGCATATCTACTAGATTCAAATGGGAGCTCTCAAATTAGGTTTGGGCTTCATCCGGTGCCACGTACCTTGAGATTTCGGACACTAACTCTATCTCGAAAGCAAACGGATCAATACATTTAAATTGCTCGTGCTAGTGAAGTGTGCATCAAAGAAAGAAATATTACACGCCTTTTCAGGTGCAGTGAAACACCGCTTAACGGAGGGGAATGGGATTATTCGCCGTAGCCGTTTTGCCGTCAAAACTTAATTTTTTACCCGACTTTATTATATCTTGCCACATTATATTAAGTTGATTTAGTTTAATAAATCTGTTTAGTTTTATAATTTAATTTAATTTAATAAGCATTTTATATAAAATGTTTTCGTGTACAATTTTATACAAATACATCGTTACGCATGATATATTAATTTTAAGAGAGTAATGCGCTGACAAGATTCCAAAGTAATTCCGTTTTCAATTCAGATTTGATAAAAATGTCAACTTCCCGCTTAATTCAGATTTCATAAAAATATGAATTTCCTACTTGCATGAGTGATTTCCTTGAAATAGCCAATTAAAATTTCAAGAAATTTTGACGAATTATATAAATATTGTACCTGCATAACTTTAAAACCGATAATACAACTTCTGTTATATCGGAGGTTTAGTCCCAGTTCTCTTTGTTACTGACATAATTTCTAACTAACTGTGTGTAATTTCTTTGTATCGTATATTTGTAAACAACTATATATTTTATAAGTAGCCTTTATTACGTATACAAAAGGTAAACAGAATTATTAAACTAAATAAATTTAATAAGAGTATAATAAGGCAAGATATGATACAGTTCTGTAAAGAAACATATATCTTGACGGCAAAACATCCCGACGGCGAAACGGCCACGGTGAAATGGCGACGGCGAAAAGTCCAAGACCCTTAACGGAGCTTCAGCAAATTCAGACGGGGCAGAAAACTAAAATTAAATTTAAAAATGTACAAATTATTTTACCTCTTTTTTTCATTTCCGCATTACTCAAAATTAAATACACGTTCCATAATATAAACGAATGATTACAAAATCTTATGCATATGCAACAATATTTCACTCTGAATTTTCTGTCATACGCTAATCGATAGATGACGTCAGTTTAAACTTCTCTGCATCAAACCAATTATTTGAAAATGAGTAAGCTGTCAAAAACGCAAATATGAATTGTTTTAATAAATTACAAAAAGTGAAAAATGTCGAAGTTCATAACAAATATGTTTAACAAAAACTCGTCAATTTCCACTAATGCTGATAATACCCAAGACTAAGGTTTCCAAAATTGGACTGTTATTTACAGGACATCATACTTCGTTTTTATAAATTTATCTTTCTTTCTTCCTTGTACCAATAAAGAAAATATTGTAATCACGAAAAATTTCGGATATTATATTTCAAAGAAAATTTACATGTTGATTGCTCTCGAATCCATTTGAATGATTTTTTATGTGACATCTGCACTAGGGGGACTCTTTTTTCTAGAACGCATTGTAAAAGGAATTTGAATGGATTCAGAAGAGATTTCTTCGTGACGTCCAAAGTACCTACCTATATGTCTCGGATAACTCAAAAATGAATATACAAAAGAAAGTTGAAATTTTGCATATGAGACTGTCATAACATCTACTTGTGCACTTTCCTTTTTATTGCAATGGGCAATAACAAAAGTTTATATATTTACAGTCACACATATTCTAAATAAAAGCAATTAAAAGTACATTAAAAAGCCTATAAACCTTCGCTAAAACTGCAAAGTAATAAAATAATTTGTAATTAGAAAACTTTCCATATACAATCTCCAAGGAAGAGAAATTCAATTTAAAACCAGAATTATTATAAGAAAAAATTTTAATAATATTTTAATTAGTATTTTAAATTAGTATTTTCTAGACATCCTTGCTTTAGAAACGCAAAAATCTGTAAAGAAAATCCTTAATCACAAAAATACCAAAAACAAAAGTACCTTAAAATAGTACAACAAAAACAAACTTAAAATAGTATAACAAAAGTACCAAAAATAAAAGACTCTTTTTTCTCCACAAAAATTATAAAACTGATTTAAAGTGGATTCTGAAGAGAATTTTTTGTGGCGTCTGTGCGTACGTACTTACATGTATTTATCACCCATAACTCATAAACGAGTAGCCTCAAAACGCTGACATTTTGTATATAGGACTGCTATAACATGTAGATGTGCACCCCCTGTTTTGATTGGAATCGGTCGCACCAAAAGTATATAAATTTATGTATATATATTGTTGCGTTATACGGGTTCGTGGATTTGAGAGTATCCGATGAAAACACGATGCAGAACAATAAAAAGCACAATTTATTTACAAGAATCACTATTTACAGCACAGTTCCAAAATTACCTTTAAAAGCGTCGAAATCTACATTAAATACGCTAAAATAATCAGCCAAACAGATTCAGGCTGTAACTGTAAAGGTAGCTTCACGGCAACACTAAACTTATAATAAACACCGTGGAACAATCCCCAATACACTGTCAAGCTATACTGTAAAGGTAGCTTCACGGCAAAGCACTATCTCGATCGCTTTCCGTTCACAAAACTCTCGCGTAGCTTAGCACTCACAGTAAGCAGCTATTCCCACAATTCTCGCAATTAATCACACTTCTCGCAATTGCAGCTCTCAGAAACGCAAGGGTTTATATAGCTTTTCCTTAAGTTCCACAGGTTTCGAGAAATATCTCGACAGGAAGTTATTCTAGAAGCTTCCCGATTGGACCATGGGATATCGCCTATTTACCAAATAGGCGATAAAGTCGCCAATCTGGCAACCCTACCATACACTATTTTATAGCAACCCTAGTGCTATGCCGGAAAGCTTACATACAGGCGCAACCGCCGAATTTTTCGCAACATATATATATATCCACTCTGTTACTCAGCTCAGTGAACGCAGTTTTTTTACTCTTATATGTCGGTAAATTGTGCATTTTTTGCTTTAAAATAATTGAGTTATGTTGTTCTTATCTTTCGGTTAAGGTTTTTATGCCTTTATTATATTAATCTGCATCCAAGATTTATAGAACTATCAACAGTTTAAAAGTTGTTTAAGTGCGGCTAAGCCTAATAATTTTTTCTCAGGGACGAAATATTTGTTTACGTTTGAAACTTAGGAGAACATTGAATTTGTTGCCAATCTAGAGAAAGTAAACTTCGCAATCACAAAGATAACGTCTTCTTTTATCATTGCGAATTAAATCGTGCTTAATCTATTCTGCAATTTATTTGAGGAAATAAGAGTTTAAGATTAACTTCCTAAGATATTTTGAGTTTTTATGTATTTTTGCCTTGTCCCGAAGTGAGAACTGAATTAATTGAATGAGAAACACTGAATCGTCTGTGAAAAACTGTTTCTTTTTTTTCTTTTTTTTTTGTTTGTTTATTCTTTTTATACATAGTTTTAGATTTATTATAGTCTTTGAATAGCACATGTGGCAACGGTTAGGTCATTTTCCATATGATATACATAACTTTTGTGCGTTCTGATGAGTTATAAAATGAATGAGATGTAACGCTGTTAAGTGAAGCTAGCGACAGAATGTCGCTGTGGTAACCAAATATAGTGAATTTTAAAAAGTGTGTTTATTCAATTGTGGTTTACGCGTTATCGATAAAGTAGATTTAATTCAGTGCAATAAGTTTAAATGAAATACAAAATGCGTATAATTTAATATTCTGTACAAATAAGTCATGGGTGCACCCATCAGATTTTTTTCATATAATAAAATGCATTTTTGGTTATCCAGTTTCAGAAGTTTATTTGATTTAAAAATTAGTGCCCGGAAACAATATTTCATTCTTACTCGTCCCCTTTACTTTTTCTTTTCTTTTTATTTTTTTTTTCCACTCTGGTGGTCGGGTACTTGTTCAGAAGCAATTTGTTAGCAACGCCGGATTGATAGATCTTCTAGAATCATCGTCTCATTACTGAGAAAGTTGCCCATGTTTTATGAAAGGTATAGATCGATATTACACCTACCAGAACAGGGACGAAGGAGTCAAAATCGTACTATGGAACTCAGACTAGCAACCAGCGACTGCTAACTAATTTACCTTCCATGAAAACTAAATAACATTATTATTGAAAATGATTAATACAGAAATGAGCGATTTCTGATTTTGTAAAAAGAGCTGGACTTTGAGTTATCCAGAAAAGTATTACCCGAACTGGCTTCGTCCTAATCGGAGGGTCGAAGATCTGTTGAGCAGAAAAAGAATCCATTGGAGAATATTCGTTTGGATTATTGATGTTTGATCAAAAGTTTAAAAACAAAATACTTTATATTCAAAAGTCTGAAACCAAAATAGCTGTACCCAAGTCTTGCAAATTAAATATTCATTGTTAAATTTTGGAAACTGATCTTTTTATCTACCAAGTTACAGAATTATAAAGGAATATTTTGCCAAAACGTTAAAACTACATTTCTATAAAATATATATAGTAAGCTAGTCTGAGCTTTTAAAATGTATCAGATGTGTTCTAATTATAGTTTCTTGGTTTCAACTGCAGGCTTGTACTATATATCTGATATTTATGTGACCATGTATTGTCTGTAAAAATGCATTTGCAGCACCGAATATATATATTATTCCAGTGTAAATCTACAGATCCGATTGATTTGTTTGAGACAAAATCCCTACCTTATCTGATATCATAACTTTAAATACTAGTGATAAAAAATTCTTTAGTGATCAAAATATAACTGGACCCACGGCGCTCTGAATATTAGTTGTAGGTCTGTCTTGGACAGTTCTAAACTAATTATTTAACACTAATAAGAGTTTATAATAATATCATCAGAAATAATTAGTTTATACGTTTAAAAAATTTTGCGTGTTTGCTTTGTAGACATAGATTAAGTCAATTTCTTAAGTATTGTAGTTTATTGAAGTAGCTTTGGAAAACCAAAACACAAAACAAGATAAAAATTTAATCTACTTTATATCTTCGATATGAAGCATTAACAATCTTCTAACGCTGTAACAGGTTTTTGTTTTACATCATTTCTAAAAATCAACCAGTGTATTCAAGAAAAAAGTTTAAAGAAGGTCAGTTTGAAGTTCCTTAGAGTTCCATACCTTTCTATCAATAAAACGTTTTACAAGCTTCAAACTGCAGTCTCTGTAATGTTCAGAAAAGGAGAATTATTTTAACCTAAAGAAAGAGTGCAGAAGTTCACATGCTGTCTTCAATTAGCGTCGGTAAGTTTATGTGGAATTCGCTTTCCAAGCTTAGACTTTATTATGCGTATACACGTTTCACAACATTTCCTTCAGAAGTAGCTTTTCCTTTGTACTTGTAAAGCTTGGTGTGTCTGATATGCTCTTTCTGTCATTTTCACGATGGACTGTTAAAGCACTGAAAATTAAGCTAGAATTTATAAGAATGAAGCTGTCTTTCCTCAATGGTGAAAAACCACTCAGTGGAATACATCCTTGAAAATCACTTGTTTGAGAAAACAGAACATGCTTTAAATAGTCCTGTCTGAAAGCAGACATCACTTCTGGGATAATCTGATCCTAATTGTTTTATCATCATTGAGGGTGATAAGTTGTGTGCACAACCGCTGCGGCTGTTAATTACTCTGGAAGAACTGAAGATAACAAATTAGGAATATCGCCATACCGTGGCGACTTTTAAAACTATTTTTAAACTTTGAAATTAAATCTATATAGTGAATATAAAAGACGATAAAAGAAAATTCTAGAATTCCCTTTCTTTGGTCCATTCTGTATAAAGAAGCCTCTCGTAAACAGTACTTTTATTCGTATATGTTTCCTTATTCGTGTAACTTAAGGTTAACTATTTTTTACATTTGTTTTCGAGAGAATTTCGCCTT